>WAAD01020052.1:0-15018 GCA_013389945.1 Fregata magnificens | reverse complement strand
AGCCGGGGACCCTGCGCTGTGCCGCGGGCGTCGGGAGAGGGTCAACACCTCCCTGCGCCCCGAGCCTCGTCAGAGGCACCTTCCCGGTGCCTGCCCTGGCGGTGAGGGGTCCCTGCGCTTGCCCGCGGTCCACGTTTTTCCCTCACACCCGCTGCCGAGGGCCTGGTCTCTTCCCCTTTGCCCGCGGGCCTCGAGGGCCGCCCGTGCCTGTCCCCAGGCAACCCGCTCACGCATCCGTCTGCCTCTGCGCCAGGCACACAACAGGCAGGAACCGTGGGACACCCGCAAACCACCCAGCCGCTGAACAGCCGGCAGCGCCCTATAAACAACTTCTGTGCGAAACCCACAGCAACTGCAGCGTGTCGCGGAGGAGCAGCGGGAGAGAGAAAAAGCCTTGCCAACGGCCTGGGCCCGGGAAGGAGGGGATGTGTCGGAAGTGGGTGCAACCTGGCCAAGACATTTCCTCAATGACGTGGTTTCAGGTGCATTCAGTGCTTCTGTCTATATGGTGGCCATGCATCGTTCCATTCCGACAGGCACCTACAGGTGCCTGGAGCTGGCCCACTCCATTAGAGACAATTAAGCTAGCTCAGAGCAAGCAGCACAGAACAGTGACATTTGCACTGGCTCCTCCTGGGCCAGCTCGGGTCTGGAAGCAATCTAGCTGGGTTTATTAGCTTGGGCCTGGTTCCAAGCAAACGCAGGCTGAGCTATGATGTGCAGCTTTGCACCAGCAAGATTTACCAGCCCACTCTTTGCTGGCTCGGGGATGTCTGCACCCTGCTGCCCAGCATGCTGCTGTCAGCACAGGTGCAGCACAGCAGGTCTGCGACACACCAGGACAGCTCAAAAGATAGGAGCGACCTGGAGTCATCCCTGATTTACATGGGTGTAAATCAGACAGACCTCTAGTTGGAAATCATGCCTGTTCACATCAAACCTAAAGGGGAGTCTTGGGAGATTTAATACGAGGAGGAGGGACAGCTACTGAACTGGCGTCTTGCTACCCCCCTCCTGAGGAGCGTCCCACAGCTAGACTACAGAGATCTTCATTTTCTCACAGCACAGATGCTGCACAGAGTGCCTTGCTCACAGTTTTATCCATCCCCTTAATAACATATGCCACCCTGCGGAGTAAAGGGATGGTCAAGATGGCAGGGCATGACTTTTTCTTGGCAAATGCTAGGAATGTTGTGGATTTGGTTGGAAGGAGGGAACTCTCCAAAAAGACATGAGATCTTGCGATGGAACAAGCAGTTCTAGGAGCAGTGTGCCTCTCCCCCTTCCTGCCCAGCGTGAATGCCCTGAGGTCTACAAAAGGAGCTTGCTAGCCTTTACCCTCAACGTGGACAGTAACAGGGTCTTTTTCTTCTGTAAGGCCACGTCTTAAATTGTCAGAAGTTAATAGCTCTGTCAAACGTGGTTGAAAACTGGTAAATGTCCTCAGAATATGTTAGTGGGAGCAAGACACTACAAAAAGGGAAAAATCCCCACCTTACCTCTGTAGGAAACAAAACTAAATATCAACAAGCTGGCACAAACACTGAATTTTAATGGTGACATCCTGGGGATTTGTAAAAACAAAGTA
This sequence comes from Fregata magnificens, assembly GCA_013389945.1. Classification (NCBI taxonomy): domain Eukaryota; kingdom Metazoa; phylum Chordata; class Aves; order Suliformes; family Fregatidae; genus Fregata; species Fregata magnificens. The sequence goes on along the minus strand of WAAD01020052.1, from coordinate 13,430 downwards.
AAAATTCTCAGTATACGCTATCCCTCTGTGTGGCTGTTCTCTACAGCTACACAACACCTCTCAGTGCTCGGCTAACCTACATCCATTCCCCAGTCCCATCGGTCTGCGGGGCCCTCAGGACCGAGCTGCTCTTTCTCTTCGATTTGAAAATGCTGAAGACACCTGGCGGTGCTACCAGAAACAGTAATTATTTAAGACACAAATACACTGTGGTAGCGGTCTAAACCCCAGTGACGTGAAGAGGCAGTAGAATTTACTGTGGGAAATGTTATTCCAGAACGCAATGTAACCAACCCCGGAAGCAGCAACCCTGGTGCTTCCAGCGCAGGAAAAAACTAGTGTTTAGGTGGATCCTGAACATGGCCTCAGCTTGTGCAAATTATTACACCTATATTGATGCACAGTGTCTAAATATCTACACTGGAGGGGTTTTCCTGGAAAACAGGTAGTTTTGGATATATTGTATAACATCCTAGAGGGGTTTTCTTTCATGGTTAGGCATCTTCCCAGAGCAAGCAGAGAAAAGGACAGGCTTCAACACTTCGGCTGCTCTCACCTCGTTAACCCACATCATTCTGAATTCCCTACCTCAGGCCACGCGTATCCTGCTCTGAACCGCTGTTTAATTCCATTTCTTTTTCTCACCGTCACCATTACCCAGAATATTCTGCAAAATACCGGCAGGTGCCGCCACTCGCTTAGCAATAGCCCAGGGCTGGGCTGCTCCGCAGGCAGGAGGGGGCACAGAGCCTCCTGCATGCTCTGGGCACCCTCTGAGCGGGGGAAAAAAAGAAGCCTTTTTCACACAGGAGGCCAGGAAGGCTTTGGCCTGAAGCACATCACAGCTCCAAGCTTCAACAGCCCGTAGGGTTAAGGCCCTTTACAGTGAGGTAAATTTCTCTGTGGCAGATCATCTCACAGAGATGTAGACTGCATAGCTCAAGCTGCAGGTACCCACATTCCTTCAAGCCCAGCAGGAAATGAGGCCCCATGGACTCAAACCTTCTCTCACACCACTATTTCCTCAGTTTCAAGTGAGACATTTGGCCGCTGCCCTGTCTTTGCTGGGACTGTCCAGCTGGGGATACCCATCCCTGGGCCTGAGCAAGGGAAGCAGGCAGTAGATGGACATCCTCCTCCAGACCTAGCTGTGCCTGACAGACACTTGACACCTAGAGCTCTTCCAAAGCAACGACTTCACTCCTCCGGCAAGTCCACAGACACGGGAGGAACAAGTGCTGGGAGGAGCCTCCCTGCTGAATCAGAAGATGCTTCATATGTTTCAGTTCTGGAATAAAAGCCAAACAAATGCAATCATGGCTGCTAAGACTGTTTTATGCCCTGGGTCACCATGACTTTGCTGTATGCACAAGCTGTGCAGCAAATACTGATTCACCCAATGTTGTCACTACATCCACGAGCTAGATGGGTGTCTCCCCTCCTTGTGTCCTTGTGTAAACCAGTCACTGTCCTCTCTCCCTGTGACAGCAATACTCTCCCTTTAATAGAATGGGGGCAGATTTCTCCACATTAGCCTTCTTGTTCAACATTCCTCGTTGCTGAGGGCTGTGGTCATGGGTCATAGCATGACCCACAGCTAGCCCGGTTGCCTCTTCCCTCTGTTAATGAAGTCGCCATCACCAAAGCAGACCTTCCAGGTGAGGCAGATAGGATATCCTCAGTCCCTGAAGCTAGTCCCTGGGAGTTGCTTCATTTCAAGTCAGATGTGAAAGGTGAGGTTGCAATTTGGGATAAAAACCATGCAGACCAATGCAACTGCTTGCCTGAATATCCTCTCCCTAGGTCAAGTGGGTAGGACACAGGTGACAAGTAATCACAGACTTGCTCATCTGCCCATTCACTCCTAGTTGGTGACCAAAGAAAGAGAAAACAGATAGTAGTCTAAGGGTATCTCAGGCTGGGGTGAAATCTTACCTCACAGCAACTAAGAAAAAGCCAGGACACAGACAATTGGTGGTGTAACAGTGCTGGTTGTGCCGATTGGTATCCTTGTAGCCAGGCAGCACTGAAACACCAACAAGTTCCCTGCCCTCATGGTTCTGGCCATTGGTAGTGGTAGGACAAGACTGCGACACCAAAACCAGCTCCTGGACCATGTTAGCCACAGAAACTAGGCAGTCCTGCACCACCACAGCACAGTTATCGTAACTGCCCTGAGCACACACAAGGCCATATCACACCAGGCCCAACTCAAAGTTTACATAGAACAGTGAGGAGAAAAACAAAGTTTAAACAAGTTTGATACTCCAGTTTTTCCCTGCTGATACCAGCTAAAATCAGGTCAGTGCCACAACAGTGGTTTTCTCAGGGTCTACAGGTGCTTTTGCAGACGCACAGCCTCTTTGCTCTGGACAGCATAAGCCCCTGTGGTCACAGCTGCAGAAGCAGGGGCACAGCTGTCCTGGCTTAAGATGATGCTGCCTGGGAGCTGAATACACAAGGACAATGAGAAGGGGGGAAAGGACATTATGTGAAGGGGACCCCAGTTAACCAAATCCAGTTTTCAAAGTGTGCTCTTTACCTTTGTCAGGAATGGATGGTTGTAAAGGGCCTCAGCATTACGGCTGGTCACAAACCGGATCTTCAAGAAACTCGTAGAAGCTGAAAACTCCAGTTGCCCGAGCAGTTCTTCTGTGGGAGGAGAGGAATGAAGCAGAACGGATACAGGTAAGGTGAGCTGCGCAGAGCAAACAAACAGAGTTGAAGTATTAATCTCTAGTTCACATACTGAAATTCCTGCTTCTACTCCAGCAGGCAACAAAATTAAATTTCAAAAGGACACAATTGAAATTATGAGGCCTTTGTGTAACTGCTGCAGTATAGACAGAGGTGGGAGGTGTTACCATAAGCATTCTGTTAATATAGAGCAAAACAAGCTCTCTAGTGGGAGAAATAACAAACTTTGTTACAAATAACCTGGTTGCAAATGAGCTGTCGATTCACACACAGCAGTTTATTTACAAAGGCATGCCAAGTCCAGACTTGTTTTTGTTTTCATTTACTGCACCACAGATAGATAGTAAAAAAGAAACAACCAAACAAAAACTGAGCCAAAGGGATTGTCTCTGTAAGTATGCCCGTTTCTTAGAGATTGCCCATATCCCTTTAAGGCAGCACAAAGCCATTCTTTGTAGTGGTTTTAAAATGACCTCCTAAATTAAGACAGCAGGGTCAAACTGACCACACGTTATCTAGCGATGTACTCAACTATTGCCTCATAACTTACAGATTTGTTTATAGCTTTTGTAGTTAGAGAAAACAAATTCCTCAGATCACCGTGACTTATCTTTTAAAAACAAGTCTCTTTTCAATAGCTGGCATATTTTGGAAAAATCATACAGTAATCTTGAACCCACCTTTGTCTTGCAGAAACTGCAAGAAACGACCAGCATCTCCGAAAGCTTCTGTAACACTACAGATGTCTCTGTCCCTCCTGCCTCCCCAGTTAATTGGCAGATCATTCTAGAGGACTTTGACAAAAAAACCCCTCTAAAGTAGGGTTCGACCAGCCTCCTTTCAGGACATGGTTGCTTACACCTGCAGTTAGCTTCCTCAAACATTCATCTGTATTGTTTCTCTGCATCAGTCCATAAATAGATTCATCTCACACCATGCATACACAACACAGGTAGTAAAATAAGTCATAAACAAACAAACAAAAAACAGGACAGCACAACTTAAGAATGTTCAGCTTGTAAAATCCAATCTTCAGCATTGGGACATGCCAGAACTAGAATTACTGGTACAATCTCAATTCATGCCTACTATAAATGAGTTACAGTACTGGTTTTATAACATGGTCCCACAGTCATTTTGCCTGGGGATCCATATATTCAATGCACTGAAGATAGTGATTGCTGAATGAGCAGCTAGTTGCTCTTCTGTTCTCTCTTTATTGGCATAGCATCTGGACCACACATTGAATATATTTACTATACATCAGCCAAGCCCTGTGCAGAATACAGAATTGTTAATTTTCTCCAGGTTGTTTCTTTGGTGTCCATCACTGCAGCAGCTTACCGATTTGCAAACAAATATTTACTTACCATCATTGGAGGTGAGGGAGGGTGGGGTTAGACTAAGCCCCGTTTTACAACGGAGGCCCAGAAGCCAAAAGTTTTGTTTTGAATGCTAAACTTGTGACAAAGACTGCCTGCTCCCCCCACCTCCCTCTCCAGGTTATTTAGCATTTCCCATCATTGTATATGGTACAGCACATTTCCAGTTCCATCAGTTAAACTCAATCCTTAGTGTCCCAAACAGAGCATGTGAAAACTGGGAGTCTTGCAAAGAGTGGCCACCCGTGAAGAGCTGAAGTGCTGCACAAGACCTCTGTGATCACGGCAAGGACAAACCATTTCTCCCTGGCAGTATTCAGCTTGCACTAACTACGAGGCTGGGCTTTCTCTTCCTACAACACTCTTTGTGGTGGCTGATAAATCCTTCCCCAGACCTCGCTGCCAGGGTTTGCAAAGGCAACAGCTCCCTCAGTACCTAACATTGAGCTGCAGCCCTGTGCTCAACCCAAAACTTTGTACCACCAAAGGTCCACAGCCTGGCACTTCTCCAAACCTGCTTTGAGCAGTGACCTCTGCTGGTAAACAGACAGGGAACCCAGCCATTTACAAAGCTGGTGCCCCATCTACCTGGTCCTCAAAGCTTGCCCTGAAGATAACCACCCAGCCTGTCTCTTGATCTGAAACATCCTAACATTAGCAAGCCCACAACTGGAGCTTGCTAAGCAAGAGCGGAGAATGAAACTTACACGTAACCTATAGCAATCTTTGACTTGCAGAAGGCTATATAATCCCACTCCCAATTCCTTCAAAATTCACTCCATGCCTCTCGCCATACCTTTTCAAACAAGATGCAGTTAAATACAACAGCCCGCCCCAGCATTGTTGTTTTAGTAGTCAGATTTAAAAGTTGCATTATTCACGAAGCAAAAGGCAAAGCCTGTATTTTTTTTGTGCGTTTTCAGCAGGGGAGGGAGAAGAGCTCACTATTCACTCTACACTTGGTTCCTTTAATGATTGCGTGAGCATATACACGTGCTTCTTAGGCCGCAGTTTTCTCTGAAATTCTTCCTGCTTCTAGAACTGACTCTTTAGGGGGATTAAAAAAAGAAAAAGGAAAAAACAAAAAGAAGAGAGAACTCCTATGCCACCACCGCTTATTAGAAGAATCAGCTAGTGTATCCAGCGGCCATGCAGGGAACTATTCCCCGTTGAATTTGTGTTTTGATCTCATGGCAGGCTCCAGAGACACCATGTTCATTTAGCTCCTGACTGACTAGCTCTACTGTAGTCCCAAGATTTTTGCAAGGGCAGAAAGGTGAGGTCTTCTCTAATTTATTTTTTGTCTTCTGAAATCAGAGTAGAATGTAGGTTTTGTTCTCTCTCACCGCCTGTTTTCTCAGACACAGGGGAGCTGCACAGTTTGTTTATAGTACAGGTTTGTCCAAAGCTGATATGCCAGATGCAAACCTCCACCATGAGTCTGCAGCGAGGGGAAGCAATATTCTGATGTGAGACATCCCCTTACAACACAAGAGCTTGGCAAACCACACTCCAGGTATGTCCACAGCACCCAAATGCATTTGATCCACATAGCAAATATGTTAACACAGTACTGGAGATGAAAAATACCAAGACCACAGGAGGAGGAGGGTGTGTGGGCAGTGGGGAGGGTCCTCAGCTTGCAGCATCTGTGATGCTTCCACCCAGACCTTCATCTTTTTATTGCAGCTTTGTAGAAAGGTCGTGATGGGAGCATGGCTGCCATCAGTGTGTGAAGCTCTACAGCTATCAAATGCCTGCCTGAACATGCAAAGCACTGCAAGCTGCCACCATTCATCCCCTGGGGAAAGGGGAAAGCACTGCACATGGCAAGAAGCACCTCCACAGCTGCAGATACTCCTAGGGCCACTTCATATGGATTCACACACGTATACCCAATTCCCTGAAAGTGTCAGGCCCTCCCCTGCCCTCCCCCCACCCCCGCAGAGCATCAGATCCCTCACATAGCCAGTTCCAGTAGCTGGGGGGGAGGTCTGGTGACCACATAGCCCACAGACTGCACGATTTGCCTGTGACTGAACAGGTACCAGCAAATTCATCAGCAAGAGACTGATACTTCCATAGTTGCAGCTGGATGCATCTGCAGGGGTGCTTGCCTTGCCCTCGGAGCCGTATGTGTATCTCAGGAGGTGGGAAGATGGCTGCTCAAGGCCTTAAGACACTGAGCGTGGTACAGTACAGCCTCTGTTCAAAGTAAGCAGCAACAGAATCGAAACCACTTCATTTCAAGGGTGCATTTAGGCCCTGAGCTGCAATTGGCATTGAGACAATTCTCCAAAGTGGCAAAGTGCTCCGGTTGAGGGAGCAAGTCCTGCCTGGCTCCCTCAGACAGCAGCATACAATGGTTTCAAGGACTAGGGCCACCACATTTGTCCACCCACAGTCCAAATTTTCAAGGTTCTATCTCAGAAAATGAAGCAGGATAGGGGTTTTTTTCATATTTATAAGAGACTGCTTAAGAGCTAAAGCCTCTATTTCATTACTCCATTTAACAGGAAAACAGATCTGAACAATCAACAGCATACCTCTCTGCAGCTGCAGTGGAAATAATTTCAGATACTCTTGACTATAGCTAACCTGTAGGGAGAGGCGGGTAGTTCACAGGGTTACCAGAATAGGAATCAAACCAAATGCTATCAGTTTCACTTGTGCATTTGGTATGCAATCCAGCAAGAAGATGGAGCTCAGCTTTGAGATGATTAAACAAATGAGAAATATTATCAGGCTTGAGGGATCCAATTTAGCTGCAGTTACATAGAAACCAACTGTAAAAAGGCTTTATTTTTTTCCTCATTACCCAGAATGCAGAAATGAACTCAAGAGACTCTTCCCATACCTCACAGAGGCTTCACAGACTGCTTATTTTTATGTTAAGACAGAAGTATATAAAAGGACTTGAAACACCAGCAGTTTGCCAGAGGAATATAATTATGCCCTGTTTGAGTTGTGTAAGCCAGTTACCGCATCTTCAGAGGGCACCCAACGTACACTTTATATTCTTGTACACTTATATTCATTAGCATGAGATACTGTTAAAGATGCACTTTTAAGTAAAGGCTTAAAAAAAAAAGTCTTTAAAAATTGGAGCTTTTAAAGAAACCACAAAGCAATCAGCTTTTGAAAGCTCTTCTGTCACACACAGAGAATGCCATGAATGACACGCACATTAGCGGATGTTGTGTGCAAATCTCTACTGCAACACAAGGAGGACAGACCTCAAGCACTTTGGCATCAAAAAGAAGTCTACATTTTAAGCCTGCTGCTGACAGCCATAACACTGTTAATTACAAATTGGAGCTTAGAGTTGTGGGAGTGTTGCAGAAAATACTGGAGCAATAAAAAAAAAAAACAAAAAAATATTCTGCACCTGTTTCAATGCATGAAAAATAGATTTGAAAATTTTGGCTGAAGTATTTGGGGCAATAGTTACACCCGAGGTACTAGCTAAAGCGCCATTTTAACTCCAGGTGCACATTGCAATACCAGAAAATAAAGAAATTAAATTATTTAATAAGCCAGGCAAGCAAGAGGCTTTGAAATAATAGTCAAACCTGTGGTAGAAGTTAAGCTTGGGGAAGCTTTAAAATACTTTGTGCTTAACCTTTAAATATAGCGAAAGGCAGGCCATCACCTTACGGTGTTTGCAGTAAGCCACCTCAATGCAAAAGGAATATAGTTCTAATATCCACTATCACATCTAACACATGCAGCGTCTGCATTACAAGAAAAGTACATGTCTCTCTACTGAGGAAAGCAATATGCAAGTCTCATTGTAGGTTTTTTTTTCTTTTACCCAAACCTTACAGTCTCCTTAAAGAATTATTACTATACAGCCACTCACTATTTCATCACACCAACATAACTGACACTGGCCATCTTCAGGTCTTAGGTCCTCTAGCAAAAAAAACCCAACCAAAACCCCACAGGACAAACAGCACTGAAGAGAATGGTAGAAAAATGATCCAAATTTTGTTTCCCCTTATCACACTAAATTCATTTGCAAGACCATTTAGCTTACTTTTATCTCAAGGAAATTACAGTAAGGTACTGCAACGACATCTAAGTGCTTCATACTCCATATATATTTTCTAGTGTAGATATGACAATAACTGGAGTCAGTTTAAAAGTTGAGTAATTTTCAAACAATTTGGACAGGTTTACTTCCAGATAAGAAGTTTAAAAGAATGCTTTTAAAAAGTCATAATTTTCACCAGCAGCTACCAATAATGTATATTATTTTGAAAAAGTTGGATATGCTGCAAACATCCTTCCTATCCACCTTAACAGAAAGCTGTTGATCCAAACTTTAATTCACAATATCATCACTTGGCATTTTACTAAATGCAGTAATGTTCCTGTGTGTTTCAGCGTAGATCAGAACTTGGTTTCCTAGGTCACCTTAAAGATAAAATCCAAGCTGCCAGCTTTTCAAGCAGTATTTGTGTCTTAACAATGCCTTTCTGCACACCCATTTTACTCTGAAGGAATATTTCCATCTTACAGAAGAGTAGCATGTTTTATTCCGGGACACATCTGTTTCCTACTCTTAAAGTACACACTTCATCTGCACTAAAAGTGTTATCAACTAAATTTATGAAACACTTAGGCACATTAAGTATCTATGTAAATCTCTACTCAGCCCTTTAACAGGAAAGGGTAGGAAAAGCATACATTGTGAAAAACAGTGAAGGATCTGAGTGGCAAAGTAACTCTGATAATCTCAAATGTCATAGTCTTACATAAAATAAGAACTGACAATTTCTCATTTGTAAGTGGTATTAAAAGAAGGCAAGATGAATTTTAGAAAAGTTTTATTATACAAAAGATGATCCAAAGCCGGAAGAGCTCTTCTACAGTTCTAAGAGTTTTGTTCTGTGACTTGTACATCCATATGCTTTTCCAAAGAGCCAAGATAAAAAGGCTCATTAGTCCCACTTTCTTCTTACGTGGTTGGGGTTTTTTTTCCAACGCTCTTGGTAGCTGCAAAATCTGTTATTCTTTGTATTCCAAGAATTGCTGAAGTCTTTTCTTATGTTCTGTAGACACTTGCACTGCACTAAAACCAACAAATACAGAACATAAGATTTTACATTAAATGTAATACACCACAAAAATAAAGCCTCTTGCCAAAATTAAGTATACATTGAAATCAACAATTACACTGAAGCTAAAAACCCAGCTGTATGAAAAAACCTACATTCCAAGAAAGACAAAAAAGTATATTAACCCTTAAAACCGTCAATTCTTAACCTCAACAGCTTCCACTACTAAAAAGCACCTGTCCCAAGAAACCTAGCCTATTTCCTTAGCTTTAAACACACACAAGCAACTGTTTAACTTGCAAGAATGATTTAGGTAAGAAAGACTCTCTCAAAGTGACCTCTCCTCTATATCTAGCACTTCCAAACTGGGTAACATTTCATCCCCACAGGGAGAGACAGGCAGATACTGCAGGAAATTTCAGTCCCACATACTCAGAGGCCAAGTATGAAAGTCTGCCTGCTGCAACAGCAGCTGAGAAAGAGCCATCAGACAACCAAGCAGAAAGGGAATTTGATTATTTGGACTCTTCACAGAATTCTCAGGATTCTCTCCCTACAGAAGAGACAATTGTCTCTAGTTGATTTACTTTCTTTTCAACAGCTAAGATTTATTAAACAAGTGGTATTCATGGACTGCTTCTAAAGAGTTCATGAAAAGTCACTAAGAAAAATTGCCCAGAAATCTATGAATAATAAGTTTCTAAGGGGGACCATATATCTACACAAGAATTTTTTAAGGTTCCACAAATCAAAAACTACTAAAATACCATGTTAGAATAATGACCTGAAGGGATTTTTACCCAAACTTCCCTTTTCACAGGTCCTACAATAACATTAATTAAAAGTAAATTTAGCAAGCAAGCAATCATGAAAAAGTTCTTACTTTAAGTGTTCTCCAAAGACAGTAGTTATCCGGTATAGCGCTGTTTTCAGAGATGCTCTAAGTGCAAATCGTAGCGTTTTGTAGGATGTGTCCACCAGACTTCCTGAAATCCTGAGGGGCTTGCTAGAAACATGAGGCAGTTTGAAATGTCTGTCTACAACCTGATTGAGAAAAACATAAAGGAACTTGTTTCATCTGTTCAATTATTTCATAATGTAACTAGCAACATGTTTATGTCAAATAAAGCAGAAAGAAAGTGCAAGTTCAGAAATTCCACCAAGACACACAAAAATGTATTGGAGACTGAGCCTGACCTTGTATTTCCTGGCCATCAACATGAACACAGAACCAAGCTCTGTGAAATAAGATTCTCTGTTCATGAGTCTTAAATGCTAAGCACAGCACACGCTGCAATAGAAATACAATTCTGTCCTGTATTATGACTTGTTCCTTTCAGAAACAAGGGTATTGGGTTTTTGTTTTTTCCCCGGTGCCTGTTCTTGGAATAGACGACTTACACTGAAGAACTTTAATAACCTCTAAATTCTTTCCAAGAGTCTCCATTAAGGCAGTGTAAAATGATTATATCAATAGGACACGCATAGCCTTGGCAACAAATCTGGATTTTTTTAAAATACACATTACACAAACATCAGTAATTTGAGAGTTCTGTCTTAGAGAAACACCACACAGATCTTATCTCCTGTGATTTGCAATGTCTCCAAGTGCTCCAGGTTGCACGAGGAATTGTGTACAGCCAAATAACGATGAAGTCCTAACTACGCATAAAATATAGTATTATAATTGCTGCATCCCTGAAATAAGGTCTTTAACTGAGCCATAGTACCATTTTTTTAAACTTAAACATTCCATTAAAAACATGCTTTCTACTTCTACGTTTTAACAACCTAAGAAGGTTTTTATTCAGCTGTTTCACAATGCACATAGTGGCAACTAGCTGTTTTGTTTAGATTAACTGCAGAAGAGAAGCCATTTACAGTCGTAACAACTTGAATGTTATGACTGGTCAGCAATGTCAAAATATAGAATTAACAAAACTCCTTCTCTTCCCTGAAACTTGTTCTGTGGTAAGGAAAAGTTAACATTTTTTTTTTACCTCCTGGAGAGTCAGTAAAGTATTCAGGATAGCTGGCAGCGTAGTTTGGACAACTCCAAATTGGTCTTCAGTAAAGGAGGCTGCTACCAAATGAGACAGACCTTTAAAAAAAAAAGTTTGATATAATTACTGAATTCTCAACTTCTGAAGCATTAACAAAGATCGTGGTTTTGCCTGAAGATTCTACTAGTGTGGTGGAATTCTTCAGGACTTACGGCAGCCAGATGACGGTTACCTCGGCTTTGGCTTGCTTCAGGACTAAATCAGTCACTGGTTTGACAAGTATACAATAGTTTGAGGTTGATGATAATGCAAGAGAGATTATAAATAAAATACATTTTAAAAAAGCATTGGCTCCCTCTTTCTACTGCTCTGGAGCTGCACCTGACATCAACCAAAAGACAGGACCTATTTCACAATTCTTCTAGCCATACACAAACATTTCCACATCATTTAACTTTCTTTGTTCAGCTTGTATGAGGAAAACTCTCTACTGCTTTGAGGGAAATCTTGATTTAGCTTTAAACCCCTTCTCAGTTTACTTGTTTATCATATTTTAAAAAAATTACAGCCTACCCCTCTGCCCTTAGTTAAAACACAAATGGTATCTTCTGCTTTTCTGCAAACTGTATGTGTGATTCCCACCTCCTGACTCTCTATGTCCCAACTCATCACCTTCAACCTGACACAGCCTAGCCCATAAAACATAGAACCCAGGAAAAAAGATCACCTTTTGCACAGACAAATCTAATAAAAGATTCTGTCAATACTGGTATTTGCTCATGACTTTGAAACAAACAAGAAAATCCCATAGTGCAACCACATACTGCCATTGTTCTTTGCAGACCATCTTTTCCCACTTATTTATTAAACTACTACCTGAGTGCCTCCCTCCCTCAACTTGCCATGATTAACAGAGAAAGACTCGGAGCCTTTAGTCAGAAAAGCTGTTGTAAAGAGACATCATAAATCTGCTACTGGGGGAAAAGAAAAAAAAAAAAGTAAAAGTGATACATAGGTTCATGTGGGAGAGAAGCAACAGAAAGCACGTTTAGGAATCTCTACCAAACATCTGCAGAACATAAACTAAGAGACCTCGCATGGGATCTCAAAACTAACAAGTGAATTAGACCTTTATTCATGTTGGTATCTGAAATGCAGTCAGGTTTTTGCCAAAATAGATTCAAAGATTTTTCTTCCGTTACATTGATAAAGCACAGAGCCCCAGAAACCTGGAATTGGATCCTTTCAGTTGTAGTTTCATGAGCCAGAGTGGATCACCTGGGAATAGAAACTGCTTACCTTCCAAAGCCCAGATGTGCATTTGGGCATCAGAGAAGACAGCTTGGATGGAGGCTTCTGGGTGCTGAGAAGAAATCAAAGCATTCTGAGTGCACTTTATAAATAATATTACCAAAATTGCAGGTTTCAATTAAGGTATTACACGTTTGACAGGGTCATGTCCCTCCCCTCAGAAAAAACCTGCGAGGCTGACAGATGTCAGGGAATACCCAGAAAAATCTGATATTTTAAGAAATTAAAATTCTTTTTGGGCAGGAGCTGCCCACAAAGCTGTAGCTACAGTTGGGACTTCCAGAAAAGAAAGTATATTACCTAACTAGTTTTCAATGAGTATAGGGGCAATACAATTACCGCAGGCCTATTTCATGATCTTGCTTGCTTCAGTCTCTGCTCCAGTCTATAACTGATCAGAAAGCACTGCTGTACACGTAAGCATAAACCATTATTGTATACACAGAAAAGATCTACATATAAAAATATGATCTCTACTTGCAGGAAACATTTAAATACCTGAAAAACAAAGACCTACAGTAGGGAAGGATGCTTCTGTAAAACTTAATTGAGTTATTGTTCAATCACACTAAGGGAAATACCCAATTGTTCTTCTGTGTAAATACTATGCAAATTTAGTTTAAGTGTTCAAGTTCACCTGAAAAGTAGTAGTAACATTAGCACCAATATTTCATAAGGAGAAATTCCCAACATTCTAGCTGCCACTTCTCCCACAAAAGAAAACTATAAAGAATTCATTTGGTACACTGACCTAACAAAAGGTAGTTAAATGAATTTCAACATTAACTAGAAGCCATGTCATCTTACAATTAGTATACTGAGACAATTGCATTTAAGTTCTTAGTTGTGTTTTACTAGTACACGATGCTTTAAGTAAAATGCATTTGTACTTATGGAAAACCTTAGATTAAAAGAAAGGTTTTAGAACCATTACTATATGCAAAAGGTACATAGTGCCACAGCAGAACCCATAC
>WAAD01020051.1:35461-49862 GCA_013389945.1 Fregata magnificens | reverse complement strand
CATTAAAACAAATGGTGTTATGGTATTCAATCAAGAATTTAGGACACAGTTGAACTGCTTGAGTCTGCTAACTTTAAAATATGTTTTACGTTAAAAAAAAAAAGAAGTTTGCAGGATATTTTGGCAAGGAAAACTTGAAATCCCTGTAAGCTTTAAAAGGTAAATATGCAAAGAAAACTGACAGTATATTCATTTTACTATAACTTTTTTTTCTAGTTTAGGGGAAAGGGAAGGGTAGAGAGAAATGACTTGCTAAAAATCTGGTAAAATGTCGAGTTTTTGAATAACAGTGGTTTTATAAAGCAAGTCTTGTGATGTACCTATGTATTTTATATTTCTAAGGAAAACAGGTACATTCCAAGTCTACTAAACCACATTATTTTGCATGCTCAAATTTCTCAGTGCATAATAGATTATCCTGAGAAGCTTCCATGGTGGTGTCAGGTAAAAGGGATCACAACTAATACACAAGGAAAAGTATTCTTTGCTTGCTTTTGCAGTCTCTTAAAGTGAAATCATCAGAAGAGGAGAAAAATTATATTGACTTGGGCATATTTTAAAGAATATTATGAAGTCTAAAAGTTGCAAGAATGAAACTGGAGGGTATGATGACAGAAGAACACTGCATCAATTTGCGTGAGTTTTTCCATTTTGTTCAGTGTTTACTATGCAACATGGCACAGGATGCCAGGCTGATATTGTAGGTTACAGAAAGTGGCCTTCTCTGTTTTGCCCATAGAATGGATATTGCCAGAGAGCTGGCAGAAAAAGCTTTTGCTCACTTGCCAGTAGACTTCAGTGCTCTCCCACCAAATGAAGACCTTGTCCCCCTCCTGACTGAGTTTTCAAACCATGTCTCCTCTTGAGTTTGTAAGAAAATGTGACAAATAGTAGTTTTTCTAAACCCTGTGTCTATTGCAAGAGGAAATATACGTAAAAAATAGTGAGAACTTAGGTTGAAAAGAGAAACTGTTAAAGGCTGGAAAATACCAGAAATAGCTATCTCATGGAGTTTTAAACAAGCACATACAATGAACAATTTTAATTTTTTTGGATCCCTGCCTTAATGTGCATATTTTTCCATGCATTATAGTGATGCTGCTGGATCTAGTGAGGCTCCGTTTGCTGTATAAGTAATTTATCAGGTTTAACTTAAATGTAGGATGTGTGAATACTTGATTACTTTTACTCTGAGAAGGTTTAAGAGCGCAGTATTAAGAGTGAGCTTTAGCTTAGCTGATTTTATCTAGCTTAAAATTTTTATCACTGGTGGAGTGTGTAGTAATGGTTATGAAAGTAATTAATAAAAGTAGTGACAGAATCAAGAGACTGGCTAATTTATCATTATAGATTTTAATGAGGCTTATAATCTAGCAATAAATATACACTATATTCAAAAGTATGGAGTTATAAAAAGGATGATTTATTTAACTATAATTCTAAACTAGTCTGAAAACCAAAGGTTGTAGAAACTAGCCATGTAAGAACATAATTCTTCTTGGTGTTTCAGAGCAGAAGAATGAAAATAACAGAGGAAGGGAGTTTCAATTAAAATTAAAGGGGGGAAAAATAAGTTGTTTAACTTCATTCTAAAGACCTTTAAGCACACCAATAGTTTTGTAGATGTGGGAGGTATCTTGTGGACAGCTTCTTTTTCCCATCTCAGCCTGCTTACTTGGCAGAGTGTGGGAACTGTCTCAGGCGCTGCATCCCCAGAGTACTGAGAAGATGGGGAGCAGTGGAAATGGTAGCAGTACTTGCTCTTTGGGAAAAGCTGTCTCAGGTTTCAGAGCAAGTTTGCGTAGAGACCCAAATGTGAAAAGTTATTACAGCAACTTTAAGATTCAGTATTCAATTTGGGAATTAGGCTTTATTACCATTTTTATTATTGTATTATAGTTATTATGATCTTCCTTATAGCTTTTATTCTTCTCCCTTCTTTCTTGTGCTAAAGTAAGTATACCAGAGTGTCTCTGGATAGGAGTACTGTTAAAAAGTAATAAGCACCTGACAGGATCTTGCCTGAGCAGTATAACAGGATGGCTGAAATTTGGAAAATTAATTATAGCCAGTCTTTCCCAAAGGGAAGCTAGAAACTCAAGTGGTAGTGGTAGCATTAAAACAAGAAAGAAGCAAGCAACCACAATAGAACAGGACAGATGAGACCCCAAAAAATAGGTTTCCTTACTGTTGGATCAGCTAGAGGTAGGTAAACAAAAAACCAAACCCAAACCAACCCAAACTTGACCCTTTCAGGGCTTTTAAGGGGAACCCCATGTTTTGGAAGACAAGCTCTGAGCTGCAGATATGCAGTTTGGGAGAGGTTATCTAGAACCCTTACAGGATGCTTGAGAATTTGCGGTTTTGCATCAACACTGATGAGGAAGCAAGTAGGAACGGCATGCAGGTGTTCTGGGTTTTGTTGATGTCTTTATGCTTGTGCTATCCCAAATGAAGTATAATTGCTGTCAGAAAATGTCTGTAATATCTGCCTTGTTTTCCTTAATTTCCATTTTATGAAAGCTACATCATTAGATTGGCTTCTGCCTCTTTGAGAGGTGGGGAGTTTGGAGCTGGTTGCAGATTCATGTACCCCGTCTAGCTCTTTCAGGACTTTGGGAAGGGGGATGTGCTCGAAGAGTTCTACTCATCAAGCACAGCTTAATGACTTTAGGCAAAGAAGGGTGACTAGCAAAGTTCTTGAAATTAATTAATATCTGCCTAACCACACTGGGCTGGGGTCCTCCTGTGTGTACTGAAGGACGGAGGAGTCTCATTAACGCCTGCTGCCTTTGTGGAAATGGCTCTTGTGTGTTTATAAACTCAGTGTTTATGCTCACGTTTGGGTCAGTAAGGAGACAGTGCTTCTGTAAGACGTTGATTTGGCACGTCCTCAATTTGTCTTCATTGCACTGCTCCCATGACACTGAGTTGCTTCCCTCTATTTTGCGATGTGGACTAAGCTTATTACAGGAGAGATCAGTGCATTTTCCAGTGATGCTTTGCTGCTGCTGCAGTACTTATGGTGCTGCTGGGGTTTGGAGTCAGGCCTTCTCCTGTGATCAGTTGCCTAACATTGGGGTAAAAATACTCTAATGTAATACTGAATTAGGTTCTGCATTTTTAAAAGAGGTGCAGACGCTAATTAATTTTCACAGAGCCCCTGCAGATAGAGAAGCTGAACTGCTGAAAGTTGCATGGTGAGACAGAAATGTGATTAGGATTTCATGTGAGACCTCCTCCCTTTCAGTCCCGTGCTCTAATTCTGTAGTGTAGGATGCCTTGCCAAAATACTCCTGAGTACTCTCTGATAAAAAATCTTTTGTTCATAAACAGGCAAGAGTGAGGCGTATTACCATGCAGTCTTACATTGTCTGTTCTTTACAGTAGTTTATTTTTGATAAGCTACAGCACACTTCAATGTAATTGCTAACACGCCTAATTTGCAATCACACAGTCATATCAATAATAATGGAAAGTTGTTCACAGGTAATAAATTAGCATACCATATAACTAGCAGAACTATGGTTCTCAGTATATTGTTTCATGATCAAGAATTCAGTATTTAAATATACCCAGCAGTGGGCTGAGAACAAGCTGTTCACTTTTGCTGCAAGCAGTACCAGTGGACCAGAGTAATCATAGCTCCCAAAAGCAGGACTGATTTTATTGATTTTAAATAGGCTTTCATTATAGAACTGAGCCTATTACAATTGCAAGGAGTATCACTGCCATTTGTATTCACAGCGCTGACTGAAGGGAAGGAAATGTGTTGTTGAACGCAGTGTAGAGGATGCTTGTCCCTTGGAGTGTTATATTCTGTTCTGCTGAAACATCTGAATTTATTTAAAAGAAAAGTACTTAAGGCTTTTTTCCTATGTGGTTAGATTTAATTTTTTAGAAATGTGGTTAGACCCAACTACAGTTGTGAAATTTTAAACTCTGAGGACTTTTCTGAGGAGTAAAGGTCTTGCTTATTTATTGGCATCTGACTTAGGGACAAGCTGTATTTTGCTCCATTTTTTTAAAGGAATGTTCATGTCTCTCTTTTTTTGTAGATTAATGTAAAAAAGACAAATATAAGATCTAGTGAATAAACTGTTAAGTCTGAGATATTAATGTATTCAAGTTATAATTAGTTAAGAACACATGCTGTTACCAGAAATGCGTCATTAAGCTGCATAGAGCAGTCTGCGGCTATTTGCTGCTAAATTAGTGACACTTAAAAGCAGTCTTTTTTTAATTGTTTTGAATGATAAAGAAAATTTTAAACCTGTGACAAAAAAAGAGTCTATGCACACTTAAGAAGCAGTCTGTTTTGTTATTTGGGTTTGTTTGGTTTTTGGTTTTGTTTTTTTTTTTTTAAATTTACACAAAGGCTTGTCAGTCAGTAGACATAAACAGAAGTTCATTGAAGCCTTAATTACCAAATGCAGTGCTGTTGAAAACGTTGCACTATACTTCATGGTGGTGTAAAGACATGTTGCTTGTGCTAGATTCTCCTCAAATCCAGTATTTATAACTATACAGCCCTGCTTAAACATTTTTCCAGTGTTACTACAGCAGTTTGGATGGGTGCTAATGGAAATTAATTACAGCTTTTTGTTTTTAATGGGTTTAATATTGACTTTGCATACTGCTTTTTAGGGTTTTTCTTTTAATTTATTTCTGTTAGAGCCTGCAAGTGAATTCATATATTCCAGCTAAAACCACATTTTTGTTTTGGGGTAGTCTTTCATAACATAATTTGGGAATTCAGGCAGGAGATGGCATAAAAACTTTGTGTGAGCATTTCTAGAAATTGACTCTTTAAATAAAATGGTGATGCTAAGTAGTCAATCAACTTGGTGAGTACTGAATGATCAAGCCTAGTTACTGTAAAATAAGATCTGGCTGGTTTACTTCAATTTACAGAGCTTGGGCAAATAACTATTGAATTAAATTGCTTCCTGTTGGTTTCCCCCAGGGCAAGAAGAACTTGCTGTACTGTGCTCTGCTGAGCTGCTCTATTGATTAGTTCTTCAGGTCTAATCTTTACATGGTTATGCTTACTTTCTAGTGTGTTTGTTTATGTTTTTGATAGTTGTTTTTCTGAAGTTATTGTATTGCCTTGATAGTCCTCTAGTGGATTATAAAAATGGATACATTAATTCCTTTCTCTAACTTCATCTCTTGTAGCCAAATGAAGGTAAGCAGCACTCGTGTGGTTAGGAGTGCGGGTAATGATCACTCACATAATTGATAACAGGTATCACTGACAATCAAAACTCACATTGTCGGGATGGTTGGCACCTAAACCCGATCTAATTAAATGCCTGCCCTATCTATTAACAATGCTATATTAGATTCTTTATCACAGCAGCTATTGTGATTTTAGAGTTTGCTGCTGCAGGTTGGAAAGTGATTTATAGTTTTAATTCATCTTAATAATTTGTGTGCTTAGGAAACACTTGATATAAAACTTTTTGTTGCATTTAAATTTCCTTGTTATCTGCCTTGCAGTGGCATGAATAATAGCGAGCCCAGAACATGAATATATTGGAATGCATGAAGTATTTTCAAGGAGAGTGCTTTTAAGGTTCAGAATGATGTATGTCAAATGTTACTGAATGGATAAACATGTGGAGGGATTTTGCCTTGAGAAGCTTGGAAATCAGGCATCTCTTAGCACAGTACCGCCAACGGCTGTCTTGAAAATGCATTTCTGTCTTAACACAGGAAATAGAATATTTATTTCACAATATTTATTCTATCCTAAGATCCAACTTTTTTTCTAGTTGCTGAAATTTATTATACCGGAACTTTGAAATGATGCTGTGTCAGAGCTAGTCTCCACCAAACATCGCCACGCCTCCAAACTTATATTTAGTCATCTGT
The DNA here is from genome assembly GCA_013389945.1 of Fregata magnificens. Classification (NCBI taxonomy): domain Eukaryota; kingdom Metazoa; phylum Chordata; class Aves; order Suliformes; family Fregatidae; genus Fregata; species Fregata magnificens. The sequence goes on along the minus strand of WAAD01020051.1, from coordinate 43,985 downwards.
AAAATATTTTTATGTAATACGAGCCTAGAAAGCCTGTGTTTGTTTGAATGAAAGTATCCGTATCCTCTGTGCCACTTAAACAGTAAATCTGTCAATTTAATGAAAAATTCTCATGTTTTCTTGCATACTTGCATAGAATGTTGTGATTGAAGGTGTGACCTAATCCAAACATCACTGAAATCAGAGTTTTCCGCAGACCTTAGAGGAAATTGACTCAATCACAAAAGCATAACAGCATTAGCCTTTGCTAGGTACTGCTTAATGATATGTTACTATTAGGATCTCAAACTTTGCAAAATACCTGGCAGTATTATGATAAATGTGCAATGTGACAGTATTCAGTCTTAATAAACATCTTACAGGCACCTGGCAGGTCTTTATGGTTCAAGAAGCTGCTATGGTCCATGGAGCTGCAGAGATCATGAGTGGTGTTTTTGTTTGGTTGTTTTTTTTCTTTTCCCCTTCCTGCCTTGTTTTACTCTGTAAGTGTGTCAGGATTGCTTCTGTTTGGAACATAGGTCTTGGTGCAATTACTTTTGTCACTGTGTCTTGCTGCGCTTTCTTGTTACTAAGATACTGTTGCACTCACATTGCCAAAGATTCAAGTGATGCCTCACAAACATGAACATGTTTTCACAGCTGCTGCCCTTGCTCTACACTTACCTGCCCTTTGGAGATGGGTATTTCTTCTCTTAGGACCACATCCATAGCTTTGCTTACATGTGTTCAGAGGAAGGAATGAAATTTATTTTCCTTGATGAGCATTTGCTTGTTGTACATTTAAGGCAAAATATGATCTGATTCATGTTTTAAAAACGGTGCCAGAGTGTAAGCCGTCAAACTGTATGCCGGTTGTATGGTTTGTTGTGCAGGCCTTGTAGCATTAGTAGCATGGTTTTGATCTAAATAATGACCTATTTATCCAGCTAATAAGTAGTGTATGTTTAGCCTTTAACTTCCTTGAACAATTCTTTTTTGCAAGGTTGCTTTGTAAAAATGCTGAATTGACTCTGGTTTTATTGCTCACTAGTTATGAACAACTTCTCATTGTTTTTAAAGAGTCTAACCTTGAAATGCTTTTTAAACTTACACTAACAAGCTTGATAAATGACACACGATAGAATAGCAATGTGTTTTTCTTTTACAGAGGCAAAGGAAATTGTTCTGAAGGCACAGATTCTGGCTGGAGGGAGAGGCAAAGGTGTGTTCAATAGTGGATTGAAAGGAGGAGTTCATCTAACTAAAGAGTAAGTCTTTAAAATTGAAAAAGCATAAATAAATTGCTGCTGTTGTAGTATTTAAGCTGTTTACAATAGCTATGTGACTGGTTTAATATCTTTCAATAAACTAACCTTTTTCCTTTGTTTGTAGCCCTAAGATTGTTGAACAGCTTGCTAAACAGATGATTGGGTACAATCTGTCAACAAAGCAAACTCCAAAGGATGGTGTGACAGTTAAAAAGGTAAGATTTTTGCCTCTTGAAAGTTGAGAACTGTATTCAGCTGCAATGTTGCATTAATATGCTGGGGTGTATGACAGATTTATTTTTTTCATTCCTTCTCCAGTGCCTGATTGATTGCATCTAGTTGATGAAAGAAAAAAAAAAAGTTACTTTTTCTTTCTTGGTGTGTATTTGTCTATCAATTTCAGCATACCTAGTGATGGAAAAATAAATTCATTTCTGCTGCCTGTGTTGGGGATCCTTTGTCATGGGTTCATCCTTCATCAAATACATACCAAAATGCTAGCATAATTGTATATAGCATTAACTGTACATGCTTATTGACGTTCTGCTTAGAGAAGTAATATATACGTGATTACCTGTAGTAATAATATTATCTGTATTTAATTCACGCTCAGCTTTGAGCAACTGTTATTAAAGATAGGGACAGATGGCTTTGCATGAGAATGATCTCAATTTAAAAAAAAAAGTCTAAAAGTAGATTCTTCCTAACTTGGTGTGGATACAGAGTGAAGTGTGGTCATGGTAGTGGTTCAGCTAATACATGGTAATTCATTTACCTATGATGGTGCATACTGCAAGGTGCCAAGATTTAATTCAGCATAAGTATATTGCTCTGTATTGGCCTAATAAGAGAAGCATAGATAGCCCTTCAACAAGATTTTCCTTTACCTTAGTAAAGTTCTGTAAGTCAGCAAATCCTAGCAATTGCCTATCTACTATATATATTTTTATCTCTTGCTTTGTTTTACTGAGCAAGGATCTTCATACAGGTATGTAGTCAAGAGCCACACTGTATTTGATGCCAGAAGATAAATTGGCATGAGCTGAAAAGAACTGCAGTTCACTTCTAATATATTGTGAACAGTTTGGTATATTAGCATAGAAGGGGAACACCCATCTGGAAAGATACTGTCTAATGAGGGCTAGAGGAAGGTGCTCAGGCGGTTCTTCCCTTTTGGAGCAAGGAGAGCAGATTACCATCATTCCTCATAGTTGTTGCTAAAAAGAAATACTAGACATTAAAAAGAAGGAACAGTATTACCATAAGGCATGTCTGTCAGAGATTGTGATAATACTAAGGATATAAAAAAGGATATACATTTGCCATATTAAGGCACTCTGCTCTGAAAAATTTGTACTGTAAAAGCAGCTTTCTTTTATAAATTCTTTGGGTTTATTCTTTTGCACTTGTTGACCTACTTTGAATACATGAATACAGGAAATTTCATTCTTTTGTCTGAGTGCAAGTCTGTTCATTCATTTACATATTCAGTTCTGAAAAAGAAACTTCTAATTTTCTTCAGAATTGATAGAAATGAAAGAAAGGTATGGGTGTTGGGGTTTTTTGAAATGGATTATTCTAAGGATTTATATTAAGATGACTTTTGTACCATGTATAGAACAACTATAGAAGGTTTAAATTGTAACTGCTTTACTCCCCATCCACATGTTGTTTGTATGAATAAACAATGGTCAAGACTAAGCAGCTAGGGCATATGTGAGGTTTAAGGTGAAGTTTGCACTACTGAACTTCAGATACTTATTTTGGTGCTACAGGAAGGTATATAGCCTTGATAGACTGTGTATTTTTCCTTTGCTATAGAGTCATAGAATCACAGAATGGTTTGGGTTGGAAGACACCTTAAAGATCATCTAGTTCCAACCCCCCAACCATGGGCAGGGACACCTGCCACTAGACCAGGTTGCTCAAAGCCCCATCCAACCTGGCCTTGAAAACTTCTAGGGATGGGGCATCCACAGCTTCTCTGGGCAGCCTGTTCCAGTGCCTCACCACCCTCATCGTGAAGAATTTCTTCCTTGTATCTAATGTAAATCTACCCTCTTTCAGTTTAAAGCCATTACCCCTTGTCCTACTGCTACATGCCCTTGTAAAAAGTCCCTTTCCAGCTTTCTTGCAGGCCCCCTTCAGGTACTGGAAGGCTGCTGTAAGGTCTCCCCGGAGCCTTCTCTTCTCCAGGCTGAACGACCCCAACTCTCTCAGCCTGTCTTCATAGGAGAGGTGCTCCAGCCCTCTGATCATCTTTGTGGCCCTCCTCTCGACTCCAACAGGCCTGTGTCCTTCTTATGTTGGGGGCCCCAGAGCTGAATGCCGTACTCCAGGTGGGGTCTCATGAGAGCGGAGTAGAGGGGGAGAATCACCTTCCTTGATCTGCTGGTCATGCTTGTTTTGAAGCAGCCCAGGATACGGTTGGCTTTCTGGGCTGGAGGCACACATTGCTGGGTCATGTTGCATTACATGGAAACTTTTCAGGACAAAGCTTGCAAGTATTTAAATATTGATGCATGATAAACTGGCATAGTGCTTTTCACTGGGAGAAGTTAATTGTCTATTGTCATAGACTTCCATTCTGATTATAGAGTTGGCTTTTAAAAGCCCTAGGCCAATTCATATCTTCATCACATACATATGTAACAAGGTAATAGTATGTTTTATGATATTTTTGGTGTTGAGATCTTTATTCTTGATAATTTATGGTAAGAGCATACACCCTATTTTAAATTAATTATATAACAGTTTGGCCAATGGTATGCTAATGTTTTCCACATTGCTTGTTAGACAGTGAAGAAAGCATGTTTAAAATGATGCATCTAGGTCATCAACAGACCATCTCCCAGAAAAACTAATGTATTTTAAAAGCATTTATCTTTTCTGAAGTTAGCTCACTCTAGGGTCTTCAAAGTAGTTAAAGGAGTTGAGGCATTCAGGTGTGTAGTACCAAGAGTACAGCGTCAAAGACTGAAATTTTAATCAAGGAGCAAGCTACAGTAATGTGATTAAAAGTATGAGTTTAGCTATGTCTAAAATGTCATTTAATGCAGTGGGTAGTTAATGGACAGAAAATGCCGGACAGACTCTTCAAGGTTGCTAAGAGCAGTGAGGCAGTAGAGAGTTAATAGCAGGCATTTTTGTTCTATTTCAAGGCATATGCTCTCTCTGAATGTGTATGTAAGAATATGTGTGTGTACACGTACTTAAAGAAAATTGCAGTTCACGAAGAAAAGAAAAGGCATGTTTTTAGGTTTTGTGGGTTTTAAACTTTTTGGTGTTCTGGAAAGTTTGAGTGAACTCATGTTTTAAAAAAATTAGGTAATAAACATCTTTCAGAAGGAAAATAGTTATTAAGTCACTTTCTGCAAGGCAACCAATGACCTAGTGTCAAGTCAGGGAGTAGAAGTCACGTACCTTTTATATGTATTTGTAAGGAAGGAATAAAATATAGAATTTTTCTACAATCAGAATAATTATGGAGGAGAAAATGGAGTTTTCAGCTTGCTTCTCAGCTTGTGCACCTACCGCAGAATTTAAAGCATGTTTGTGCTTCTTTAGATTTATGTTTCTTAAATAAATAGCAGTCTCCTCAGTTCCCTTGTAACTTGGAAGCTATTTTGTGAGTTTACATAAAATCCTCTTATGGCATCTTGGAATTTGGAGAGCCTGGTTATCTGAGAAGACAGTCTTCTCTTATCGTGACAACCTGAGAATTTGCTACCTGTGTTTTCTCTCCAAGCAATAACAGAATTAACATTTTGAATATTTGATTCCGTATACAAGAGCTGTTATAGTCACCTTCATTAAATTAGATGTGTGACTTAAACTTTTAGGTAATGATTTTTTTTTAAGAAGGAGAGCTTGAAGTTAGCAGGAAGTTTTAAAGAAAACTGATTTTTTCCCCAGGACATTTTAAATACAAACCTGATGTGGTAAACAGATAATGATGCTTCATATTCTTCATTATAAGCAAAACAGACAAAATATGAGAAAAGTCAGCAGTCTGTAGATTCAATTTCACTACTCTTAACTTTTCATTAATGTGTTTGCATTAGTTTTGTCATGTGAATGATAGGTAGCCTCTAACAAATAATATTTAAAGACCTTGAACACCAATTTCCCTGGCTTTGCTCTGCATCAAACAGGGAGGATGGTGAAGGAAAGTAACTGGTTTTTGTTGGGAGAAATGAGAGGTGTTGCACAGTCTGACAATTTTTACTCTACAGTCAGCTTGCCTGCTACAAAGTAGATAGACTCTCAATAGTTTTGTGAATTAAGACAGAGAAGTATTTGACGATGTTGACATGGTTAATTAGCAGTAGTGAGGACAATCACTCGGGTCAGAAGTAGCAGTTGAAAAGACACCTGATTTAGTAATGTAAGTTCCACCTGCTGTGCTTGCAAATGTATTCGTCAAGACTCGTTGAGTGGATTCCCATCCTAAGTCTGGCCCTGATTCTGAGCACTCTGGAAACTGTCTGAACAACTCGGACAAGATCCAGTAGGACCAGCTGGTTTTGTTTGATCTATGTCTAAAGGAATTGACTCATGTTTTTCGGATACACTGATGCAGGATATGTAAGAAGGTGAAAACATGCCTACAGGTAAAAAGACTAATAGTAGCAAATCAAGGATGCTTTCCATAACTTTGCTTATTAATTTGACAAATCTGGGCAGGTAGCCGACGAGCTATGTTTCTGAAGTTGGCTTTTAGCATCCCTTTATAGTAGTGTAAAACAGGCAGATGCTTTTAAGTAGTACAGTAGTTTTCTACATTCTTAGTTGTCTCCTTCACCCTAGTTTTCTTTAGTTTGCTTTTGAACAGTGGCTTATTTGAACTATTCCTTTACGTCACCCTATGTTCTGTGAATAAAGCAAGATAAAAGTAGAAGGAAACAAAATTACTATAAAGAAAATTTCTTCCGAGTCTAAAAACCCCATAAAGATATAGCATCTTTCCTTCTATTCTGAGCACAGAGGGCTTTATTTAATTCCTTGTCTCTTACTTCTTTTTTTCCTGTTCTGTTAAGATGTACAGCCTAGCTGAGGTAAGTACATTCTTTCTTATGTACTCCGGAGTAGAATGTCAAAAAAGCAACTTGGGTGAAAGTATAGTGCATCTTTCTTGTTTATAGTCCTTGAACTATGAAAACCCCAGGAATACTTATTTGATGGAACACATCTTGCCAGGTAGGCAGAGTTTTAAGACTGCAGGTACATACATGCCTCTCGGACCTAAGGAGTTTTAGCTGCTGATTGATAGAATGAATTTCACCTTATGTTTCATTCAGAGTGATGATCTTCATCTACGATTATTGTTCAAAACTGTCGCTTTATGAACAGACCACGTTAGAAAGACATTACCACTTAATCCTTTTTAATTATATTCATCTTAGGGAAGTGACTTTCCTGATTTCTACTACTTCCACTGAGAGACAGGAAATAGTAGTTCTGCTAATGAAGAATGTAGCTGATTGTCAGAAGGAGAAGCTATAGTGCTAATTAAATTGCAGAGGTGGCTGCTCAACTTCCAGGTTGAAAAGCAAAACCATCATGCACAGCAGAACTACAGTCTTTGCACCTGAGATTATGGCACCTGTTACGATCATAGGGAACAATTAGTAATTATCATATGCAGGGTTTCCTTAAGATGAAGAATATTTGTGGGAATTTAGTATTCTTGCATCAAAACATAGTTTTGTGAGTCCTTTGCCAAGTGTAAAACTACTTAATCTCTGAAATTGCTTTAATAGCTATTGTTAAACTATTGCAAAAATCGAGAGCTCAGATGAAGAGGAAGGTATAGTTATTATAACACTGAAATGGAAAGGACTTGGCTTGGGCATATTTTTGGGAGGAGAGAAAAAATTATAACAAAGGATTTATATGGGCCATTTTCTCCCCAATTTTAATGTGAGTTCTTGTAGATTCCAATCACGTAGGATCTGAATCATCTTCTTTGTTGCGTGTTGAGGTATCTGTCAGATGTTGGTACGAAAGGGCTCTGTAGTTTATAGTAATAAATAGAAATGAGTAGCTCTTTGGAAGAATAAATTTTTTTGTTTCTAGAATGTGCCAGTATCTGAAGGTTACACATTTGCTTGTCTCTCTAAACTGAAAGTAAAAAGCTGGATGGCAGAATTATCTGTAAACCCATTTCCTTAGGAGCTACGTAGGCAGGGCAGGAATTCAGTGCTGAGATTATAAGTGTAGGATGGCCTTCTGTCAGAATGAGGGAGAGAACTTAAGCCTGAGGCTTTACTGGTAAGGTACGGTGCTGCTGATGCAATGCATCAGAAAGCCAGCGTACCCTCTCTTACATCTATGTGATTTGCANAAAGGTAATATGGAGGTCCCCTTTATGGACACAGCTCTGATTCTCTTCTTGGAAAAAAAACCCCAACAATTAGGTGTTCCTGGTTTACACTGCTTGTTACATACCTCAGTGAGAACAGCAGCATCGGGGAGTCTCTTCAGGGAGAGAGGATTTATTGGGGAAAAAATCACTGGGTTATAATATCTTGTAAAAGCAATGAAACAAACATTTTTTTTTCAGGATAGCAACTATCAAACTGCTGCATTTTAAGGCAGCGCAGAAAACATGAGCCACAATGTTCTCTGCTTGATCACAGCAGAGGGAAATACTGTCCCTCATTGGTTCTGTTAACTTTTAATTGCTTTTTACATTGCAAAAGATTTTACGACATTCACTGCTCTTGACACCTCAAGGAAGCAAAGCTATGTTCAGATTAAGTGTCACCAGCTAGATGGACCAGTCAGAACTGTTGCTGTTGTTTGTTTTTTTTTTTCTTCCCTGTATTAATTTTAGGTGATGGTTGCAGAAGCACTGGATATTTCCAGGGAAACATACTTTGCAATTTTGATGGACAGAGCCTGCAATGGACCTGTTATGGTTGGCAGTCCACAGGGTGGTGTTGACATAGAAGAAGTTGCAGTTACTAGCCCAGAACGTATCTTTAAGGTATTGAAATAATATTTTAGACTAAAAATTATCCTTGTCAGTTATCCAAAAGAATATATTTTTTCCCCACCTTTCTCCTTCCATTTTTCCTTCTTCCATGTATGGAACGAAGACAATAAGAACCATAAAAAAATGTGTTTCACCAAATAGGGGATCAGACCTGTCATCTAGTAGATGAATGAAGCATGTTTAACATCTGATTTTGTTAGTGTTTGTATCTCCAGCTCGATTTAGAAAAAAAGCTTAAATCTGGCTGTTACGTGATATGTTAAACTTAATACCTGGA
>WAAD01020051.1:0-19801 GCA_013389945.1 Fregata magnificens | reverse complement strand
TGTTAAGGACATTGCAAGAGAAGAAATCTTCCAGAAGGAAATGTTCAACTGCACTTTGAAATAGATCTCTTTCTTTCTCTTTAGTTGTCTTTAAAATGTCTATTTTGTATTAAAGGAAAAAAAAATACAGGTATGCCATGATTTGATTTAGTGAAGCCGGGGATATTGTTTTTGAGAAAAATGAAGATCTTGGCTGGTTCGCTGCTGGTTTAATCTGGCTGTTGTCAGTGTCTATAATTCTTTAAAAAAAAAAAAAAAGTTTTTTTTGTTGCAAAAGGTTACCCACTGGCTTTTGGATGGAAATGCTGTCTCTTGAGTCAGTGACCCTTTTATACTCTGCTGGTCTTGTTTGCAGTCTGCCATATCCAATACTTCCTAGGTCAGACAGGTCATTGCAATTCCAGACTTTTTTTTTTTTCCCCTCCTTCTTTTCCTCCTTCCTGCCTGTCTTGTTTCTATGAGTTTGTGCCGTGCATCTGTGTGGTGGTTTGACCCTGGCTGGATGCCAGGTGCCTACCAAAGCTGCTCTATCTCTCCCCTCCTCAGATGGACGGAGAGAGAAAATACAAGGAAAGGCTTGTGGGTCAAGGTAAGGACAGGGAGAGATCATTCAGCAATTACTGTCATGGGCAAAACAGACTCGACTTGGGGAAAGTAGTTTAATTTATTACCAATCAAATCAGAGTAGGATAATGAGAAATAAAACCAAATCTTAAAAACCCCTTCCCACCACCCCTCCTTTCTTCTTGGGCTCAGCTTTACTCCCGATTTCTCTACCTCCTCCCCGCCAGGGCACAGGGGAACGGGCAATGGGGGTTGCGGTCAGTTCATCACATGTTGTCTCTGCTGCTTCTTCCTCCTCACGCTCTTCCTCTGCTCCAGCATGGGGTCCCTCCTATGGGAGACAGTCCTCCACGAGTTCTTCAGCATGAGTTCTTCCTCCCACAGGCTGCAGTTCTTCACGAACTGCTCCAGCATGGGTCTCTTCGACAGGGTGCAGTCCCTTCAGGAACAGACTACTCCAGCGTGCGTCCCCCGTGGGGTCACAAGTCCTGCCAGCAAGCCTGCTCTGGTGTGTGCTCCTCTCTCCATGGGGCCACAGGTCCTGCCAGGAGCCTGCTCCAGCACGGGCTTCCCACAGGGTCACAGCCTCCTTCGGGCATCCACCTGCTCTGGCGTGGGGTCCTCCATGGGCTGCAGGGGGATATCTGCTCCACCATGGACCTCCATGGGCAGCAGGGGCACAGCCTGCCTCACCAGGGTCTTCACCAGGGGCTGCAGGGGAATCTCTGCTCCGGCACCTGGAGCACCTCCTCCCCTTCCTTCTTCACTGACCTTGGTGTCTGCAGAGTTGTTCCTCTCACATATTCTCACTCTTTTCTTCAGCTACAGTTGTGCAGGTTTTTTCCCCTTCTTAAATATGTTCACCCAGAGGTGCTACCACCATCGCTGATGGGCTCGGCGTTGGCCAGTGGTGGGTCTGTCTTGGAGCCAGCTGGCATTGGCTCTGCCGGACATGGGGGAAGCTTCTAGGAGCTTCTCACAGAAGCCACCCCTGTAGCCCCCCTGCTACCAAAACCTTGCCATGCAAACCCAATACAGTCTGGCAGAAAATGAACTGTCTTCCCTCTTTTCAGGTGGTAACAGGAAAGAGGAAGATGGCTTGATTCTGGGTGTTCAAGCTGCTTCATTGCTCCCCTTTGTCCCACAGTCAAATAGGAGAGGTTGTTTCCTTTGGTATTTCAGGGGTTCTGAGTGATGCCTGGTTCTCCCCTGCATGTATGAAGTGCTGTTTTGGCCATCCTCACGGAAGTCCTCATCCTTGAGTACTCTCACATCCTTACCAAGCTCAACAGGTGCTCATTTTTATTCATGCTGAAGACCTGAACTGTTATATTTACCATATGATGACTGTTTGTAGGATTCAACAAGGTTTTGGAAAGGCTAAAGCTGAAAAAGACAGCCGTGTCAATAAATCTGCTGTCCGGGGCACTGAAGCTTGATTCCCATCTCTGCCCACTGCTTTTTCCTGGAGTCATCCCACATATCTGACGCTCCTAAATTCCTGCAGGTTTTTCTCTCAGCTTTTTTTATACACATTGCAGAGAGAGTCAACATCAAGTTTTAGATGAATCATGTTTTTGAAGACCCTAGTGAGTATGGGAGCCCATAATGACTAGGCTCTTGGTGAGATGTCTTTAGTGACTACAGTTAGGCAAAGGCCAGAAGCATCTTACCTACAACCTGAAGCAAGTCACATCCTCTACCTTTTTCTCCCATGCTGTCTCGATGGAATAAAAATAGTATTGTATAGATTACTGGTATAGGAGAGTTGCCCATTAGTGCTGGCATAAATGGTATGCGTACTTGGGATGTGACCCAGACGTAGGACTACATAGTCTTTCCTCAGGCTTTTGGCTACACACCATCCCTTTCCCTTGTTGTTCTGTCTCCCTAACAGGAGCTAAAATACAGAAATACGAGTAAAGCAATCTAAGCTGTAAGCAGGTTTGTTTTACCATTGACTGGCTCTAGTGCAGAACTTAACTGTTAACTCCTAGTAGGAAGTAACACTGAAATACAGGCAGTTAAAGGCCAAAATTGTTTGTTGTCCTTTTTCTCCTTTTCCCCCTAAAGCTCCTTTGAGAACCTTTTTTGAAGCCTGTCATTGATGATGCGACTGAAGACTTATCAAATCAATTGATGTCAACAAGTATTTGCTTGTCATAAAAGCAAAATACTATTGACAGATTGGCAAACGTCCCTCTGGAAAAAATATTCTATATTGACATCTGTTAACTCATATCCAAGGAATAGTTAATATCACATACACACAGAACTTAATTTGTTTTTTTCTTCAGCCGTTCTTTAGTCCAAATTCAAATTATTGTTTTATTAATACAGAATAAGCATTCTTATTCCTGTCACTTTGCTTTGCCTGATGCTTATGTCAGATTCATCTCTCTGTCCACCTCAGTGATGGGAAAAGTAATGGCACTGGTGTGTCCCTCCATTAAGTTGCCTGTGAAGCAGAGGTCTGGGGGCTTTTATTTTCCAGGCGTCTGAGAGAGTGAACAGAATTCTGAAAGGAGGTATCATTAAATCATAATTTTGTAATTCACATATTTTCCAACTGTGCTTGGTGTGAAAGTAAGACAGTTTATCCATCCTTATTATATAAGACATTCTTATCACCAGTTTATCCTTTTGGCTTGAGGGATTTTTAGTATTAGTTTTCTTAACACTGCAGTCCGTTATGTGGCAACAGAAGGGATAACATTATACTAAGAGGAAAGATTTGGGATATTCTTTTCTTGGCTTTCAGAAATAAAAATAAGGTTGCCTTGTATAATTTATTTGGTCTTTATTTTGGGTGAATTAATTCAGAATTGGGTGAGCTAGTTCAGTTAAGGTAATTCAGAAGGTCTGCAAACGTTCAGGCAGTTTGGAGTGTAGTAACTATATCAGTGTGTTCCTGGACTGTTTGCTCTCACTCTGCAACTTCTTCACTATGAGGATGGTGAGGCACTGGAACAGGTTGCCTGCCGAACCTGTGGATGCCCCATCCCTGGAAGTGTTCAATGCCAGCTTGGATGGGGCTTTGAGCAACGTGGTCTAGTGGAAGGTGTCTCTGCCCATGGCAGGGGGGTTGGAACTAAATGATCTTTAAGGTGTCTTTCAACCCAAACAAAACAAAAAAACCCAACCAAACAAAAAAAAACCCACCAACAAAAAGCCCAAAGAAACTTTAAACAATGGACCTGCTCCCAGTTTTAGGGGGAAAAGGCTCTTTTGAGTATGGTTTCTAACTGGGCTTGTCTATATAGCTGGGGGTTTTGTCCTGGAAGTTGTACAAAAATCTGTCTTATTCATTGAGTCTGTGCCTAGTGTTTGACTGTTGGGTTACAAGCCTGAGCCAAAATGGGGTTTTGGCAGATAAGCTTCTTAGGAGTTGCCAAGTGTCTGTTCTGTTCCCAACCAATTATTCCCTGCATCCTGCCCACTGAGGCATCATTTCAAACAGTCTGGGGGAAAAGAGAGTGGAAGAAGAAGAGGGTAATGTTGTCACATGGCGTTCCTGATCCGGGATTGGGCACTGAGACATTATAATCACATAAAAAAAAAAAAAATAAAAATAATGTTGGCAGCCAAGTTGTGAGTGCAGGCAGTTTGCACAGCTGTTTAATGTGATCTGCAGAATGTCTGTTGCAGTATTAGTTATGCCAATCAGTCAAGACTATCAAGTCTGTCTTGACTAAGAGGAAGAGTTGCAGCTTGAACATCAAAGGCAACATCTAGAAACGAAGAACCAACTCGTTTGATTTTCTTCTAGGGCTGTGTTTGCCCATTGATGACAATGGTGTTTATTGCTGTTAGTCCCGGAAGTTTTGTGCAGAGTGAGAGGGGGGTGCTTTGGAGGGTGGGACGGGGACTATTAAGCTTCAAAAGTCATAAATAGGAAATAGTGTGTAGAGGTTTCAAAAATATAAAAATTAAAATGGCCACACTTGCTGTGATAGTGAGCCTTATCCTAGTTAGGGCGTAGACTGGTTGTGAATAGTTTGTCACTCATTTTCTGCATTTAACTGACTAACTGTCAGTAGTGGATTTCTCAGTGTTACAATAATGTGAAACCACAAATCAGTAGGATCAGATGACCTTCTGTATCACACATGCAGCCTATGTTTGTGTGTGAATAATGTTGAAGAAAAAAATGAAATGTAAATAGCGTTCAGTAATGGATATATAATAGAGTGTTAGCACTGGATTTGTTTGAATTGTCAGATTGCATGTCATTTCAGATAATGCAGAGGAACCCTATTCTTACATAGTCATTAGAAATCTTTTTGCTTTCTCATTCAAATATCATGCACCCTTTACACACTTCATTACCCAGCTCTTTACACAGCATGAAAAGTCTTTATGCCTTCTGTGTTTTTTCCGATTCACACAAGAGGGTGAAGCATCATATGCTGTTTTGAGTACTCTAAAAGCTGTAGCTGAAGAGTTATTGTAGTGAAAAATATCTGTGTGTCATAGTATACTCTTCCACAAGTGCTAAATGCTAGTCCAGCGTTCACACCTCTGCATAGCCCTTTATAGCTTCAGCTGGGTATCTGAAAACGGTGACACTTGAATTTAGTGGATGCTTTTGAAAGCTCAGGCTTTGACAGCTCTGTTTTTCCCCCTTCTGCGTGAACTGTGGGTTATAATACTCATGCACCATAGATGACTGCTCTCAACACTGATCAAAAATTATATAGTCTGTTAAAGAAATTAAGAGCTATGGAAATGATAAAAGTTATCACTGTTCCTTTACCCCTTATTACAGAGCCCTATCCTACTGGCACTTTTGTACTCGGCATTGGTTTTGTAGAAGTGAAATATTAAATTTTAAAAAAGAAAGTCATAATAAATAAACCTGTTGGTTTTGTGTTGCAATTTTGACATTCATGTAAGGCGCTGTCTAATCAATCATTGAAGTATACCACATAGTTTTTGGAAGCTAGATCTTACTATGTCATCTTAATATTGTCTCCTAATAGCAGAGAGCCCCTTTTGCCTTGGGGGTGTGTAAACACGTAGGGAGAGACCATCCTTTTCTCTTATTTAAAATATACAAAAGACTCAAGGGTTGAAAGAGGAACCAGACACAAAAAAGTGAAGTTAATCTTCAGTTAACCTGGGTAATCTGCCCAGTGTTGCAGGTCAATGTCTGCCTCGGTAGGGCAAGAAGTGGTAAGGTTTAAATGCAGCAAGGTTAGCTGTTCTGAAAATTGTCCAGCAGAAAAGGTAGTTGAGTCCTACAGCAATTCATTTTAGGAACTTACAGGCTATCCAGCACTGCAAGTTTTTAAGAACTAGCTAAACAAAATTTATCCAGGGTGTTTCAGGAAGAGTTGATGTTGCCTTGGGGCCAATGAATGGACTGGAAGTTTCTTTTCCTCTTTCAAAGAACAGCCCTAAACCTAAAGCTGTGAGTAGTAATTTTATACGGGCAATAATGCCTTGGCTTTTGAAGCTTGTCAAAATTTAAGATTACTATCATGGGATGACAGTTTGTAGAGGTAGAAAAGACCTATTAGAGCACAGAAACATCTTGTAAAGCTGGGAGAAGTTGACAAAGGCATGTTGTATTTTCTGCCTTAGAAATTTGTACAAATACTTTGCCTTTAACCAAGGGGTATTGGAGCAGCTCATAGTTCTTTTGTAGATACTGTAGGATTTGAGTTTTTAGGAGTAATTTAGGAGTTCCCCCACATTTTTTATTAGCACTGCATTGGTGAGAAAATATAGACTAATGGAACTTTAACAAGGATTTCTTCTAATGTGTCTTTGCAGTTTTGCAGGAATTAATGTGAAATGACTAGTCATCTTTCAGAGCAGTTAAAGTATTGAAAAGGCATTCTTTCATTTCATTGAAGCATTTTTGGAGACTGATAGCATATTGCAAATATTTATGAAAATGTGAGGACAATTACGCATTTAAAATGCATAATTGAATTGTCTTGATTTATAATCAAGAGTAATGTATTTTTCAAGAGCATGTGTAGTATTGAGTCCTAGAGTAATTGATATGTAAATATACTTTAACATGAATCTGCCATTATTTATAGGCACTGACAAGTTGAATGCCTTTTTTGGCATTTTAAACTTGGCTATAATGAATCTTAAAAGCTGGATATGAAAATAAATTTACTAAGCAAGAGGAAAACTTGCAGAGATTTGGTAATCACCTCCTTTGTGTCGGACTAAGGAAAAATGACAAATGTTTCCGTAGAAGGTAAATGCTGAAAAATCTGTGGAAGAACCACAATAAAAATTGAGCTGTTAGGTTTGGATGGAATTTGAAATGTTTGTGTGCCAATCACCCTCTCTGTAGTGATACCCCTTCTAAAATACGGACAGAAGAGCAAACATTTCCATTTCCTCGGAAGACAATCTGCCTCACCCTCTTGGGATAGCTGCTGTGTCGTCAAGGCTTGTTGCATTTTCCTGCTTGTTTGGAGGTACATTTGATTAATGATCAATGTGATAAAGGATTTTTTTTTTATTGGCTTCTTTGTTCATTAGTGCTTGGGACTGGAGAATCTGGACTCTTCTGAGGTATCCACTGATGAGCCAGTATGGCTGAGCCTGCGGTGGGAAGTGTTTAAGAGAAGTACATGGTAATGATTATGGGATAGTACATGTCTCTTGTAATGTCATAGCGTGGTATCACCGTCTCACTCCAAACCAGGGCCTAAAATGAAGGGTGACAGATACAGGCAGTAAATGTCCATCTTGAAAGCCTTGCCAGCGTCACCTCTAACTGCCAAATGCCTGATGTCATACCCAGTGTGTGCAATATGATGTGCAGTTGTGTTTGTGTCTTAGTATTGCCTAGAAAAAGGAAACACCATGCATAATACATCAGAAAAGTGTTCAAGCCTTTACTGTACTTTACAAATTGATTAAATTTTGAAAATTTATATGACTCATTTCACAATTAGTAAGGATAAAAAGGGAAGATATTTTAGGAATCTCAATTTGGTAATTCATCTTGGTGAGATGAGTAATTTATTATGAATCTGTTTATAGATCATCTATCTAGCATACTTACAGGAGAATGAAATACAAATAATTTGATAATATAAGGAGGAAATAGTATATTAAAAGAAAAGTTGTAGGTGTCCTTACCTAAACTGTTCTGTAGAGAAAATCTCATTTTAATACTCATTATTTTTAAGTGTTTTGAGGTGTTATGGCTGTGTGGGAGAGTGTTTGTTCTTTCCATCAAAATGAAGAAATTTAATCACCTTACCTCCATCTGTTCCTGATCGAAACAGGCCTAGATGATGAACTGTATATTTCAAGTAGGTGCTTTTAGCCATTTGTACTGGGTAAGACACGCTATTCTTCTGACAGTGAAATGAATATCAACTGGGTTTACTTATAATTTCAGAAGCACCCTTGACAGATGGAGCACAGGTAGATAGAGCATAGGTTAGTTGAAGAATAAAACTCAATTTTTGGGGGAAAAAGAAAAAGGTGAAACATGAAAAAATTAATGAGCGTTTACCCATCATAAAATTATTTTTTTAAAGACAGAAGAATAAAGGACCTGATCTTGCTAAGATTTTTAGTGTAAAGANAAAAAGGCATGAGGAATGTGAAGAAGCTTTTTAAAATGAGCTTTTTGTGTCTAAGCGGAAAAAGTGACCTAATACCGCAGTGGTATCATTTATTGGGGAAGAGGGGAGAATTGCATGAAGAAATACAGATGTTGCACTTGTCTCTGCTGTGGCACTTGTGCTCTGGTTTGCATCCTATATAGGAAATAGATTATGATAGGTGATCTTGTTCTAACCTATTATTATTAATCCCATATGCCATCTGAAATGGCTGGCATGGTGATGTGATCAAGAATAATGTGCAGGTCTGGCAAATATGTAGCTTTTAAATTCATTGGCATCTTTTTAAGAAAAAGATCTGTTAGAACATCCACCCATTTCTATGGAAATGGGATTTTGAGGTGCAGTGTATCTTGTGATATTTTCTGTATTCCACTATATATACCTTTTTTCTCCTCCCCCCCTGCCTTTTTCTTTTAGTGTTGAGGTGGGGAATGTATTTTTCTATAGTATGTAAACTTTGTTTTTGGAGCAGGATACACTCTGTCTTCCCAGTCAGAAGAATGTAGTTAATTTATATTTGAATAAGAAGAATATTCCTTGGCCTGTGTTCATCCATTCATTTGTGTAGCTGAGCACAGAATGATGAAAGAGCTTTGGAAGAGACAAAAATTATTTGAAATATGGCTTAATGAAAGAGGGAAAAGCTATTTCTTTCCCTTGAATCTCTGTTTTGTTTCAGGTAGGACTGAATTATTTCACAACTTCATTATTCATGCTCCAATTCAACAAGATATTCAAACCTGTTTCAAGTTTTAATATTTTATTATCTATTATTCTGAGTGGATGGGTAAAGCTGAAATAAATGAGCCTATTCACTTTTAAAGCTTGTCATGTGCTTAAGTACTTGGTAAATCAAGTCCACATCTACCACAAATGAGTAGTTCTTACTCTTGTTGCTAGAGGTTTAGATTCATCATCTAATAGAAAAAACGTTTTTATAGGAAGTTGAAAATTAGTCCTGTTTCTCAAAATATGTCGCCTGTGTTGTACCCTTCAATATTTTGCCGTACTAGGCAGTCTTTAAAATCAGGTGTTTTCTTTAGAGTAGTGTGAAAAGTGGAGAGCTTATCTCTCTTAGGGCTCATACTTTTGCTAGCAGTCTGCAGAAAACAGGAGTTATTCCATCCCCCAGTGCCCAGTTCATTTATGTACATAGTCTGGGAGGTGGAGGAATAGGAGGAATATTCCAAACAGATTCTGTGGGCATCTAATCACGGTTCCTTTAGTTGCACAGAAGTTCAACTGATTTCAATGGCTCCAACTGTGAGTGGGGAATAGTGGTGCGTAGAGTCTGTGTAAAGCAGTACGAGGGTGTAAAGGACGTTGTCCACAGAAATAACCACATCAGGCGAAAGCTGGGCAAAACTTGGGGGCGCTCTCTGTGAATGTATTGGATTTTGTGATTATCTTCATAGACTCGATGATCCTTATGGGTCCCTTCCAACTCGAGATGTTCTATGATTCTAACTATCCTTGAGAAAAAAACACATTATTATGTGCCATTTATATCAGGTACAGTAAACACATCTTGTTCACTTGATCTTTCAGTGATTTTGGCTTGATATGTAGCCCTGAGCTTAATTAACATTTTGAATTTTCATTAGGGTTCTAGCTAATACCTTTGGGGAGGGAAATAGTTTCTCTGTGGATTTTTTTTTGTTGGTTTGTTTTTTAAACTTTTCTCTCCATCCTAAAAAAATCCACGTGTGTTTGTTTTGCACTCCCAAACACGATAATAGATTCTGTCTAACTCTGGTGAATAGAAAGCAGGAAGTTTTCACTCCCCTCTATTTCCCTTCCTTTTGTAACAGCTCGGAGGATGTTACTTCTCTATCCTCTTTATTCAACAGAATCCAGCCTTCGTTTGCCTTGTGGGTACCTTCTAAAGCACTGGATGGGAAAGTAATTTTAAATACCTGTATTTAAGAAACGCATTCGTTCTCCATTATTAAAATGACAATACGGATTCCTTTCTAAAATGTGGACAGAAAGTCTAGTGAAAACAGAAATGAATAATTCAACCTTCTGCCAACAAGGATTGACTCATTCCTACAAATCTATAAGCAAAATTAGATGTTCTTTTTTTTAATTGGGTAAAGTGTACTTACAAATTAGCTGGAAAAGGTTATGTACCTCATTCTGGTGCTGGTACTTCTCATTGAATTACAGGAGAGTTACCTCTCATGCTTGAATGCCTAGGGAAGGGATTGCATATGGAAGAAGGCAGCAGATAGTCATGGGGGCTAGAAGCTACTAACTGGGCTACTGCTGTCTTTTGGCATAGGTTACAAAGCTTGGATCCTGTGTAGGCTCTGCTTGTCAAGAGAAAAGTGGGTCCCAATTCCCAAGCATTTTCCCATGTCTCTATTGTAAAGCAGAATAGAAATCATAAGCTATTTTTTTGCAATGGTAATACCTAGATGGTAACAGAAACTGTCACTTTAACTGAAGGGTTTTAATTGAAAATCTGAGGCGGTTTTTTAATGGAAACTGTTGATTTTTCTTTGAGTTGGTGGAAGACTGCACATTTCTTCAAGGGAAGAGCACTGACTTAATGAAAAAAGCTGAAATCTTAGATTTTAATCAGTTTTTTAATGGAAAAATGTTCAATTATTTTGAGCCAAATGGCTTTGAAAATTTCAGCTAGAAGAAAATAAGTACCTGTGTGTGGAAGGACAGGTGGATAATGTTGGACCAAACAGATTTTACTGAAATTCCCAAAATTATTCAGCGGTTTTTAGCAGAAAAAAAACAAAAATCTTTAAGAAGATTTTTTTCAAGCAATTAGGAGAGTTGCTCAAGAATAAGGTAGCCTTACTTGTTGCAAATTGTTATGTAATTTGTTATGTTTGGCGGAGTGGAGCAGGTACTGTACTATTTCAGATATTCCAAATGAAAAAAATATTCACTGCTTATACAACACCATTTTCACCTTGAATGTTCTGCTAAGACTTAAAAATATCTTTTTCTATTCTTTTTCACTTATATACGCATTTTACTTATCAAATGAGTAGGGGGAAAGGCAAACTAGATTTTTTTTCCTTAATTTTATACGTGTAATTTGCTACACTGAAGTGTAAATGGCAGTACATATGTGTGAGTATCTGCATATGTGTATATGACTGCTGCTGTTATGCCAGTTGTGTGCATGTTCGCGCAACCTTTTTTATATGCAGTGTTGGGTGTCGCTGTACTTAGAAACCATTTCTAATTATTTAAGGGGAAGCCTGAGCAACCAAAAGAGCTGCAGAGCACCAGATGTGCGTTCCCCGCGTGGGGGAGAGAGCGCTCTGTTGCTGCTAGCAATTTCCTCAATGCAGGGGCGCAGCCAGCTGTAGTTGTCATGGCAGAGCACTGCCTTCCTCGGACCAAGAACCTCTGAAGTGCCTCAATGTAAGCAACACAGCAATCCTGCCACCAGTGCCATGAAATTGCAGTTCTGAGTGGATGACATTTGGGCTGACTATGTAAGCCAGTATTCCCTTTACCAGAAAAGGGAATGAAATCTCTGTTGTGCCAGCATGGCCAGATTGAGCTGTGTTTACAGACAGGCTCCAGCTGAGAAGGTCATTAAGCAAAAGTTAACACAAAGCTCTGTCTTTTGGCAGAGTAATGCCAACTTTGTGATTAAAGCAGAAGCCTTCCTGTAAACTATGGATGGCTCTTGTGCATGGTAGATTTGGAATTAATAGTGATAATAGTGGAAAAGAGTAAAAGCATTTCATTAAGAAAATAGATTACATACATGCTTATGTGGTGTAGACAAGATTAAAACTTGAAAATGCTGAGGATCTCTTTTTTTTCTTAACTAAATCTTGATTAAGTCAACCTCCCAGAATACCGTTATAGGCCTGTAACTGGCAAAAAAAGAAGAATCAATTATTGGGTAGAAATGAATGAATGTGCAGAGTCAATATTTTATAGTAGGTAGTGAAAGTTGAATGCCTGATGCCCAGCAAATAATTTGATTTAAAGGTTTGGGACTGCAATGCTTGACTTCTCATTGAAGAAATATAAAAGAGCAAATTACTATTTGCTGGAAAGTCACAGAAACCTTATCAGAATTGTTTAGTTCCTGCTGCTCCCTGGAGGTTTTCCTCTCCAACCATTGATTGAGTATGTGCTCTCTGAATTGTGAAGGATTTGCCTTTAATCAAAACTTCCATGGGGCCCTATACAGTTGTTTGGGGTTTTTTGTGTGTATTACTTAGAGAGAATCTCAAATACATTTTTGTTTTCACTTAGTCACACAAACTGTGGAAGTAATTGAATGTAGAAGATAAAATAAAAGCGATTTAAGCAAAGGTGGTGCCTACATTTCAGCAACTAATGCTAAAAGTCTGTTGCACTTCGGTAAGAAAAGCAGATGGGTTCCGCCTTCCCCCGTGCTGGTGGAACAGATTTTCCCTTACTGACCACTGCAGTTTTAGGCTTCTTATCAAAGAACTTCCTTCCTCCCCTTGTAGTACCAGCAGTCAGCTCTGTCATTCCGTTCTGTCAAGGAATCAGGTCTTTGGCAGTTTTAGTCTTTCAAAGATAGTACTCCATGGTTGCACCCCCCTTCCCTGCATTTGCACCTGCACTCATCCAACACCGCAGTGAACAAGCTCAGTGAGCTACATTGGCAGAAGACTAAGCCTGTAAAAACAGAAGTAGATTGGCTGCCTGAACTGGTTCATTACTAGGTCAGATGAGTAGTTCCTGGAGGATGGTGCTGGTTTAGATAAGCTCCAGTCATTCAGGCCTACCACTGGTCCCTTGTTCACGCCAGACCCTGGCGTTCATTCTTGCGCTGCACGATGCTTCCGTCCTCAAATGCTTCTATTGAGTTCAGTGAAACTACTTTCTGGTCGTACATTGTTCAGCATAATCTTGTCCAAAAGGAATCTGGTCCATTAAGGAAAATTAATCATTTGATACTGTTGATGGGGGTGATGATTTATATGTAAAAATCATCTAGTGTTAAGTTGCCCAGCAATAAAAAAAAAATCAAAATTATGCAGCCATTGCTGGCCTACGACTAGATTTGAGCTCTGATTAGAACAGGCTTCCTTTCTTCATTTCATAAATCACAGGTAGTCCGTGTACTGGGAGTTTTGACTCAGATCCAAGAAAAAAAATGAATTTTGTGTGCGTGAATATATTTACATATTTAATGTTCTCAGAAAAACAGAATTAAGCATTAAATCTAGAGAGAGATTTTCTGCAGTTCACTCTGATTAGTGATCGTATGTGCTGTACTCCCTTCATTTGACACTTGACTTGATATTTCATTTATTTGTTAGTCTTGCTGAGTTCAATCAGTCTGTTTTACCATAGAGCACTCAGTAGTGCTCACGATCAAGAGCTAGTCACCAAACCTGCATTATTTATAGTTTACCTTTAAAAACCGAAGGAGCAACTTTGACACAAATTTGATCGCAATAGAAACTAGAATTAGTGGCATGCTGGTATTAGTGCTGCTGTTCTGTACGGTGAGAGGTCTTCTCTTTGTATTAAGTTGAACAATACCAATACGAGATTGTCCCGGCAAGCCAAGAAAAGCAACTCCACTATTGAATTCTCAGGTGCAGCATTTTGGCACATAAATCAAACCTTGTCTAATTGTAGTGCCAACTTATTGGTCAAAATCTTAGCCCTGGTGTTGAATTTAATTACACAGTAGGTAGAGTATGAAGCACTTTCATGTTATTTAGGAAATCATGGTCATGACTACTAAATAGCTTGTATTATTCCCTGAACTTGGTACAGGCCTAATTGTTCATTGCTCACAAAGTCCCTCATTTTCCCACTGCTTACAGTCACTGGTGCTGTAAGAACCCAAGAGAAGTCACAATACCACTCTCAACAGAGGAAGATCATATTTATCAGAAATAAGGGGAACCTGAAATTGAGCTAAAAGTGCTGTGAAGGTGTTTTGGTTTGGTTTTTTCCTCTCTTAAGAGAAGGAAAACTTCTTAGTGAAAATGATTGCATTATCCCAGTTCCTTCTCTGTTTTTGATGTACTTCTATCAGCTGATTTGCCTTGAAATAAAATGCCTGAAAGGAATTACTATAATATGAAAGAAAATACTGTTTTGGTCTGTTCTTCTTTCCCCAGCTGCATTATATGTACTAGTGCAATTTTTTGGTTGCTTTGGAGAACTATTAGCAGAAAGTGAGGAGTTGGTTTGGAAGTCAAATATTCCCCTCCATTTGGACACTGGGGAGGAGGGGTTGGTTGGGGTTTTTTTAAAAGCATTTGTCAGGACAGAACAGCTCTAGAGGCTTTAAGTAAAGCACTGATTGCCCTGTCAGTCAGGGTGCTGAGGAACTGGGAACTTTACAGATTGATGCTTGACAGAATAATTAGAAAACTGTCACTTGAAGTAACCACTCTGGTGTTCCCTAAAGAAATGTGCCCATGCCAAATGTGTGCTGTCCAAATCTAGAGGTTAAATGTTCAGTAAGACAAAACATAGCATGTCACCGGAGAAAATTACTTCCAACATGCTGTGGAAGTGATGCTCCTCAAGCCCCTAAACAGTGACTACACAGTTTATTGAGCTTACCTGCTTTGATCTTGCTTGTGTATTCAAGAGCTTTTCAGCCCTGAACTGGGGATTTTAACTTAGTAATGCACTGAGGCATTATCTAACATTTTAGGTAACAGAGGGTCTTGAACGGTTTGAGGCAAAAGCACTTGAAGCTGTAACAATGTTTTCCAATTCTGGAAAGGTTTTACCAGAGTTCTCCAAGTGTTTTTGAGTACCTTTCGCTACAGTAAACGGTATCACATGCTTCTTTCTTAATCCTTAGCCCCTAAGGAAACCTGGATGTATTTTTCTGTTTTGGGTCGGTTTGGAGCTTGCTCTGAGGGGCGCAGGACAGGGGCTGTGACATTTGTGTTCTTTGGTTTTCATGTATGTTAGTGCTATGTTGTCTGCATGGGGGCTGGCTTATTGAAGGAATGAGATTTGTGCTGACAACGGTTGCGCTTAATTTGTCGGAGTCAGTTCTGGAATCTCAAACTGGAAAGATCCAGGGAAGATCTCTCCAGGGGAGGAGTTTTTATGGTAGAAAGCTCTGTTTGTTCCTGGCAGTGGAGCTGCAGGTCCCAGCTCTGTTCCTATGGACTTAGAAAAATCTGATGTTAAAGCAGTTTCTGCAGCTGAATCTGCATACCCATTGCTTCACAGTAGCGGTCCAGGAGCTGAAAAGCGATCAAATACAATGTTTGTTTTCAACTTTAGTTCAACATGAAGATGTCAGGTACAGTTTCTATATGGGACAGTTCTCCAGAATGAACATAATAGGTTTATCTTATGCCAACCAGACTTGCATAGTCAGTGTGTTGAGGTTTGTCTGATTTGCAGCTTGGAGTTTATTTTAAGGTATAATGGGCTTTTTCAGAGTTAGTATTTTACCTAAACTGCTTGTGGATTCTCTAATGAGTAAATACAAAGGATAATTTGAGATTTGAATTGGAGGCATGTGTTTTCCTATTGATTTGGGATATTATAGGAACATGTGCTTTATTTTGTCACGCTGATGCTTAAGATCACTTCATACATGAGAGTGGTTTCCTGATTGCTTGTTATCTGCAGGGCTGAGTCTTGCATCGTGCAATTCTCTTGACAGAGGAAAAACTGCTTGAATAAGTTAGAATGAATGAGTTACGGACGCTCAGGTTGCATTTCTCAATGTTCGCTCTAGAGCTGCTGAGTCTGTATTTGCAATGGATCTGTCAATCAGCAGTGGAAGTGTCTTTTCTTTGAACATTATAGATACTGAAGGTCAGTGCTTCTATGGATTTAACTGAGAATAATTTTAAAATTTCTTTTTCAGAATTATAGATGAAATTTCAAAACTGTCATAGGAGGAGAAAAGATTTATTTCCGTGAGCAGTCAAGGTCTGATTCTCCTCTCAGTGAAATATTTCTATTAGTCATAAATCTCCTGGTACTGGAGTGTTAGTGCTGTTTTGCATTAATCTAACTAAAATCACATCAGGTCCTTATTATCTGTTCGGTTCTTTCTCGTGCAGAGTGAACTAAACTGATTTTTTTTTTCTAAGTAATGCATGTATGCAGTTATGTACATGCACGTATAGAGAGTCTTAAGCAGCGTTCGCATAACTGTGTGCACTTTGAAGCCAAACATTGCTTGCTGCCGTTGCGACAGTTTGGGAATGTGGGGTTTGTTTTCAGAAACTGTAGATTCCTCTTTGGTTTTATTTTCCAAATAATATTTGTGATTGTAACTTTATAGCACTTTTACAGCTTCAGTTTTCCAGAAAGAAATAGACTGTGGCAGGGACAGTGAAGTAGGGCCACCAAGAAGTTACTAAAACTGCCTCACTGCCTTGGTGGAAGAGTGGGGCTCCTCCAGCCACCTTGCTAACACAAGAGGGTTCCTGTGGTCACAACAGCTCTGTAGCAGCACTTCTTGGAAGATCTTAGCAGGAGGACAAGAGGAGGTGTCTCTCACCTTTCAAGAACAGCTGGGGTCATTTCATTCAGATCAGAAAAGCCAGCAGGAATAGATGAGACAGGGATGATCTGGTTCTTGAGACTTAGGACCAAAGGCGGATAACTTGTTGAATGCAGGAGTCCTCTCTTGTGTAAGGTGGGATGCTAAGACAGAATCTTTCCTTTGGGAGTGTCTGAGAGGTCCAAATTCTGCTGGAGTTGGAAATTTTTGAGATACTGTCCTTCCTCAGCAACTGACTGCCTGCAGGCTGAAGGGAAAAGGTTTCTTCATACAGTACAGTGAAGCACTGACTGTTCACTGGGTAGAGGTAGTTGGTGCAGCCACAGATATAACAGGCATTTCAGTACAGTTTGTTTTGTTAGTTTTGTATTTTTTTTAACCAAACCACCCTTCAGATTTCAAAATAGTATGTAAACTAACTTTTCACTGACACAACTTTTCACGTGCTGCATCAGTGACAGAATTGTTTCTATAGAAACTGATTTCCTCAAAAGACCAACATCAAAAAGCCAAAACTAAATAAATGGCATGAAATAAAATGTGATGGTGCAGATGCTATCTCTTTATGATTATTAACGCTCATGGGAGGAAATCCACATAGGACATTCGTATCTCTGGCACCCATAAGAGATGTTGTCACTTCAAGCTCACAGCAGTGAAATCTTTAGAGTTTCCAACACCACCTCCTATTAATTTTTATTCTTTTTTTCTATCGTGCATACCAGTTTTCCATGCATGTCATACACATCTTTATCATAACAATTTCAAGTAAACTTCCCTTATCTTGCTGCTGTTCTCCAGTCCAGAGTTTAAGCTCTATTGTACCGTTCATACCCTGAGGTACAGTAAAAGTGTTCACTACTTTTTTTTTCCCCTCGTTAATATTTTTTAAAAGGAGGTGGTGAATTTTGATTGTGTTTGGTAAATATGTGAACAGGGAAAACTTTTATTTCCTACCCTTTGAAATCATTCACATGTAGGTTTTGAAAAATTGGACCTGGCATAAATGCCTTCATTTTCTCCCTCCGTAAAACTTCTGTGTCTGAATAAATCAAAGAGAGCATAAAAAATAGTGGAGGCAGGGGGTGAAAGGGTTATAGGGAAGTGTTAAAAAATTATACTCCCTGGGAAGAAGGACATGCTGAGCATTTTGAAGTGTATAAAAGGTGTAAACATGAGGGAGGGAGTATAGTTATTTAATCTTAGTAAAACTGGAACTAAACATTTTTAAAAAACAAAGAACAGTGAATATCATAAAAAAAAAAAATTCTTAACAGCAAGAGCTATAATGTAAGCCTTTGATCCTGAAATTAGCTTGATATGTGCCCTTCCTCATGCAGGTGAGGAGTCTGCTGAGTAGGTTCTTCACTTACCCAGTCTGCACTTCTGTTCACAAAATCCAGCCAAAAGGCACTTAATATCTAAAATAAAATGGAAGCCACGTCTCTGGAAAACTTTAAAAGGAAGTAGGCTGAGAAAGGAAAGAGATTTTGTGGCCTATCAAGAGAGTAACTGGAACTCCTCATAGGTATTTTTTTGTTTTTTAATTAGTGATCCTGTTGCATGCACAGAAGATGGCAGGTGGTAAGTACTGTTTTTAGAGGCTGTGGCACAATTCCAGATTTGCATGTGGTAACGGGATCTGGCTTCAGATGTGTTCTCTCAGTAAGTCCAAACTTTTACAGGAATTACCTCTCCAGTTCCTCCCTCTTCCTCTGTGTCTTCATCCTTTCCCATGTGGGTACCTGTGTTCCTAACACCTTTTCATTCCTCCTTTACCGACTCACCTTTCAGCCCCCGCACTCTGGTTTGCACTTCCAAATTCGGAGCTTTATCCACCTCCATGGTGGGAAGTGGTGACCAAGGACATCTCCACAGTTCAACACCTCACTGGTGGAGGAAACAAGTATTACTCTGAAAGAGTAGTAAGGAAACAGGCATGGTGTCATTTAATGCCAAGATGTGTCTGGGTGGGGGTTACCTGGTGTTCCAGGTTTGGGTTGTGGGTCTTATGTTGTTTTGTCTTCAGGGCTGTTAAAAACCTCCCAGCTCTGCTTGAAATTGAGAACTAAATTTATTCAGTACTTGGGGGGGAAAAGTCAGTGTCAAAGTGTTGTGGTTTAACCCCAGCTGGCAACTAAGCACTGCACAGCCACAGCACACAAAGGCCGAAGGGTCCCAAGATCAGGGTCCCCAAAGTGGCTTCTAGAAGGTCACAGAGCTTGTCAGTCACTGGAGCAGAACCATGGCATAGACTTGCCCATGTTGCTTTCCTTTGACTCATTCTTGATATTACCTTTTTTAGAGTTAATATTTTGGAGTTAATCTCTTTCTTTGTATTTTTTATTGCAGAAAGGAAGAGATAAATTTCTGTCTATGCTTATTAATTTTCTATCATTTCTTCCCAGTCAACACACACCGCATTTCTGCCTTATCTTAAAAGCAAGCTTTTTCAGTGCTGGAGTACATTTTCTAATTGAATACATCCAGTTGGCATTCTAATAGCTTGTCAATTTGTGCGTGTTTGACAGCTAGCCGTGTTGCCTTCACAACTAATGCTAGTTGAGTGCCAATATAAACGAGCATGATAATAGCCTGATATTATGTCTAGTCTTTTTCTAAATGTAATGTCAACATTTTTCTGAATCTGTTGTGGTGTTTTCATCAAAGAAAATGATTGAGAAGTAATGAAATCTTGCTTTGTTTGTCATATCTGTGGACGCTGAACCCTACAAAGAATTTTTCTTTTTCTTTTGAACGTCAGAGAATTCGAGTTGTGAACGCTTTGGAAAACAGGTCTTATTAGCCAGAGTATGACAACAGGAAAAGAGTGTAAAACTTGACTTGCATTTAGAAGAATGAGAGAAAGGGAAAGAAAAAAGCAAAGAAAGGCTACCCTTTAAATGATTGAGGGGCTGCCTAGATCAGGTATAGTCTAAGTTAGACACATTTGGATAATTGACCTTCTGAATGGATATAGATTAAATTTGATTGATGATGTCACTATTTGAATAAAGACTTTATTTTTTGCCGTTTTTTTCTGGTTTATTCTGTTGGCATCCAGAGACAATTAAGTACTTTACCATGTATTGTGACTTTCCAAAAGATTAATAAATAGTTTGGAGGAAGGGTAATTTTTACATGCTGTAGC
>WAAD01020050.1:0-78759 GCA_013389945.1 Fregata magnificens | reverse complement strand
GTGCCTGGAGCAGGTGGGTGTGTATGGGGACACGCATGTACATGTGGGGACACGCGTGCAATGCAGGGACACGCCTGGAGCGGATGGGGGTGTATGGGGACACGCGTGTGCACGTGGGGACACGCCTGGAGCATGTGCGTGTGCATAGGGATACACATGTGGACGTGGGGACACGCGTGTGCAATGCAGGGGCGTGCCTGGAGCAGGTGGGTGTGTATGGGGACACGCGTGTACATGTGGAGGCACATGTGTGCAATGCAGGGATACACCCGGAGTAGATGGGTGTGTATGGGGACACATGTGGGCATGCGGGGAAATGCCTGGAGCATGTGCGTGTGCATAGGGATACACGTGTGGATGTGGGGACACGCGTGTGCAATGCAGGGAAGTGCATGAGGACACGCGTGTGCCTGGCGGGGACATGCCTGGAGCATGTGCATGTGCATAGGGATATGCATGTGCAGGTGGGGGCACGCGTGTGCAATGCAGGGGTGTGCCTGTAGCAGAGGGGTGTGCCTGGAGCAGATGGGTGTGTATGGGGACACGTGTGTGCATGTGGGGACGTGTGCAATGTAGGGATACGCCTGGAGCAGGTGGATGTCTGTGGGGAGATGTGTGTGCACGTGGGGACACGTGTGCAATGCAGGGGCGTGCCTGGAGCAGATGGTTGTGTATGGGGAAACGTGTGCAATGCAGGGGCGTGCCTGGCGCAGATGGGTGTGTATGGGACATGCGTGTGCGTGTGGGGACACGTGTGTGCAATGCAGGGGTGTGCCTTGAGCATGTGTGTGGGCATGGGGACACACGTGCGCAATGCAGGGACATGCCTGGAGTGTGTGTGTGTGCATAGGGACACGTGTGCACATGGGGACACGTGTGTGCAATGCAGGGGTGTGCCTGGAGCAGATGGGGGTGTATGGGGACACAAGTGTGCATGTGGGGACAGGCATGTGCAATGCAGGGGCGTGCCTGGAGCAGATGGGGGTGTATGGGGACATGCGTGTGCAATGCAGGGACATGCCTGGAGCAGGTGGGTGTGTATGGGGACACGCGTTGGTGTGCGGGGACACGTGTGCTATGCAGGGGTGTGCCTGGAGCAGATGGGTTTGTATGGGGACACGCATGTGCACGTGGGGACATGCCTGGAGCGTGTGCGTGTGCATGCGGATATGTGTGTGGATGTGGGGACACGCGTGTGCAATGCAGGGGCGTGCCTGGAGCAGGTGGGTGTGCATAGGGAGACGCGTGTGCATGTCAGCACGTGTGAGTGCAGTGCAGGGATACACCCGGAGCAGATAGGTGTGTATGGGGACACACATGTGCATGTGGGGACATGTGTGCAATGCAGGGAGATGCCTGAATCTCCTGTGTGCCCATGTGGGGCACGTGTGTGCATATGAGGATGTGTGTGCAAAGCAGGAACATACTTGGAACAGATGGGTGTGCATGCGGGCACGCGTGTGCATGTGGGGACATGTCAGTGCATGGCAGGGACATTCCTGGAGCATGTGCGTGTATGGGGACATGTGTGCATGGCAGGGGTGTGCCTGGAGCGCGTTTGTGTGCATGGGAACATGCATGCGCATGGGGAGCCATATGTGTGTAAGGCAGTGACATGCCTGGAGCACATGTGTGTGCATGGAGGCATGTGTGTGCATGTGGGAACACACGTGTACGTGGCACAGATGCGCGTGTGCAATGCGGGTATATGCCTGGAGCGAGTGTGTGTGTATGGGGGGACATGTGTGCAATGCAGGGACATGCCTGGAGCGCATGTGTGCATGTGGGGACACGTGTGTGTATTGCAGGGATGAGCCTGGAGCACATGCGTGCATGAGGGGGCACGCTTGGAACACTTGTGTGTGCATGTGGGGATGCATGTTTGCATGTGGGGGCACGTGCATGGCAGGGACGTGCCTGGAGTGCATGTGTGTGTATGGCGACCTGCATGTGCCTGTGGGGTATGTGTGTACGTGGCAGAGTTATGCTTGGAGTGCATGTGTTTTTGCATGTGGGGACACACGTGTGCATGTGGGGACAAGCGTGTGCATGGCAGGGACATGCCTGGAGCACTTGTGTGTGCATATGTGAGGACATGTGCGCAGGCACATGCCCGGAGCATCTGTGTGTGCATGGGGGGACACACATGTGCAATGTAGGGATATGCCTGGAGCACACACATGTGTATGGGGACATGTGTGTGCATTGCAGGGACGTGCCTGGAGCATGTGTTCATGTGCGCATGTGAGGACATGTGTGTGCACTACAGGGACGCACCTGGAGCATGTGTGTGTGCACATGTGGAGGCACGTGTGCGTAGCAGGGATACACCTGGAGCACATGTGTGTGTGTGGAGACACGTGTGGGCATGGCAGGGACACATGTGGAGCACATGTGTGTGTATGGGGACATGTGTGTGCATGGGAGGGACACAGTTGGAGCACGTGTGTGTCTGCATGTAGGGACATGTGTGCATGTTAGGGACTCACTTGGAGCACATGTGTGTATGGGGACATGTGTGTTTTACGTGGACATTCCTGGAGCACATGTGCATGTGGGGACATGCATGTGCAATGCAGGGACACATCTGGAGCACACGTGCATGCATGTGGGGACACACCTGGAGCACGTGTGTGTGTGGAGGCACGTGTGCGTTGCAGGGACACGCCTGGAGCACATCTGCGTGTGCATGTGGAGACGTGTGTGTGCATGGCAGGGACGCACTTGGAGCACGTGTGGATGTGGGGACACATGTGCAATGCACAGACACTCCTGGAGCATGTGTGTGTGTGTGCATATGGGGACACACATGTGCATGGCAGGGACATGCCTGGAGCACGTGTGTACAGAGAGGTCCTCCATGGAGCAAGGTCAAGCCCCTCACCTTGCAAGCCATTTGAATGTGCTGATCAAGGCACACCAGGCTGCTCCCTTGCTGCTCCCATCCTCGGTGCGGGAGGAGTAGGGTCTCTTCTGGTAGATGAAGGGGAGGCCACATGGAACGGGGTCAGATCCTGGGAATGAAACGGAGAGGGAGATGAAGTAGAATCATGGAATCATAGAATAGTTTGGGTTGGAAGGGAACTTTAAAGGTCATCTAGTCCAACCCCCCTCCAGTGAGCAGGGACATCTTCAGCTAGGTCAGGTTCCTCAGAGCCCCGTCCAACCTGACCTTGAATGTTTCCGGGGGTGGAGCATCTACCACCTCTCTGGGGAACCTCCTCCAGTGTTTCACCACCCTTATCACAAAAGGGAGGTGCGTAACCCTGCTGCATCCAACCCCAGGAGCCAAAGGGTTCATGTTGTTGAGTCACCACCCTGCTAACCAGACTGGTCCTTTGGGGTTCCCTACGGGGAAGCTCTGAGATGTTCCTACCACCCAACCCTATGTCCACCTCCCAAAGTGGCAATGCAAGAGGACTCAAGATAAACCAATAACACAGACAATCACTATCAGCCCTTAGGGAAACATTTTCAAAGAGCTCAAATACTCGCCCTTGGTTTGAAAGGGCTGTGAGTGATTCAAAGGACCCACGGATGATGCAGCTCTTTGACTTGAGTTTGCCAAGAGGCAAAGCAAGCAAGGAGATACAAAGCCACTTGGAGCTTCACCGAGCGGGGAAATAAAAGAAACACAGGAGCTGGTTGAAAAACCACACCATATTTCAAAAGATAAAATAAAAATAGAAAAAAAGACAAAACAAAGTTGCAAATAACCACAGTCGGAGGAGGTGAAGGAGGTCCTGGAGGTGCCCAGTGCAATCAACCCAGATGAGCAATGTCTCCATGTGTTTCCAGGTTGCTTCAACCATCTCGTGCTGCAACTCAGTCTGCTGCCTGCTTGGGATCCCAAGGAAGGACTTGGCTTGGGGCAGCTGGTGGAGGTTGAGGCACGATGACATGGTGACATGGACCTGTCACCAACAGAGGACCATCATACTAACCAGCCTGGAGGACTGCACCTATAAGCACCTTTTAGGCACCTAAAAGTTGCCAGATTCCCTTTACGTTCAGCGGGGAAGGGCAGGGAATCACGTCCCCAAGCAACCTGATGCTCCTCATAATCCCATCTGGATGTGTTGCTGCTCTCCGTCATCTATGAGCACCACCAAGTGCCTCCAGAGAAGACCCAGAGCTTGATTGATCCTGAAACAAACCACCCTTTGCCATCTCTGTCTTGGATTAACCATTCAGTGCCTACGTAGTGTCTAACCAGTGTGTCCCATCCAGGTGAGATCTGGAAAAGCACTGTTCCAAAACAGATCTTGATATTTTTGCTGCTTTATTTATTTATTTCTAATTTTCCACCCAACTGGGGACAATGTGCTGTTGGATCTGCAGCAGTGGGGAAATTGTACAGGCTCCTGGAAAGCCTGATGTGTTTGATTTCTGTTCTACTTTAGCAGAAATAGGTTTTCTTTAATGAGACTTCACTCCTCTATTACTACTTAGTTAATTTTGAAGTGATAACTTTAATTAATTAACTAATTTTAATTCATTCTAAACTGCTGTGGGTTCCAGTTTGGGTAAGTTTGGGGTTTGTTTCTAAAAACTTAGTGCTGAATAAATGAATTTATTATTCATGCTTCATCACTATGTTTTAAAAGGCTAGCATGCATTCATTCATTCTAGCTTTTAAATATTGTTTAATTGCTGTTAATTCTGACATGACAAGTTTGTTTTGGAATTGTTGCATGTTAATATTTTTAATACTTGACAGTCTTTATAATGACAGGCTTTTCCTTAAAGTTTAACTTAAATGCCCTGGCTGCAGTTTAAAATCCTTTCTTTGCTTTTTTTTTCTTTTTTCCCCCAGTAGCATGAATTTTTTTTTTAATAAGAAAACTTAAAAATATGTAAAACTTAATATATTAATTTTTGGTTTTCTCTATATCTTAACTAACCAAACACTGCTTATAATGTTTTAATGCCTTGTAACTATGATGAAATATGTATTTCTAAAATATAGACTATGACATTTGTTAGCTAACAATTCATCTGCGCCAAGGTGTTTACAAACGTATTTGTTATCTAATTTTTAATAATTATTTAGGCTAGTATACTTACGTTTTGGAGGCAGGCAAGCCTACAGTTCTTTATTAACTGTTGATTATAAAACACCAGATAGATTTCTTTTAGGTCTGTTCTGAAAAATGTGGATACCCATTTGGATTGCAAAGAAAAAAAAAAATTTTGGTAATACTTTGAGGTTTTCCCTGTAGTTTTTAGTTTTGCTTAACTTGTTTCTTAACTCCAAGCAAGGAAGGTGATGGGTTAATTTAATTTCCCACTTCCACTGTTAACCTCCTACCTGGGGGGGGTGGGTTAACATTCCTCTTTGAGGTGTTTAAACATTTCTTAATCCCATTTTCTCTCCTGTTTGCTTGGAAAACAAAGCAGGAGCCAAAGGGAAATTGCTGGTTTAGTTGGTTGTCTTAAAAAAACAACTGTCCTATGCACTCAAAGCCAATATTTACTGCTTCTCAAACACTCTGCACACACCCCATGGACTTACATTTCAGTCCACTTTTATCACCAGATCGCGTTACATAAAATTTTCAAAATAGCAGTCCTTTTGCAAGAAAGCTGAATACTTGCTGCATTCATAGGGAAACATTTAGAAAATACTTTTAATTTTGCAGAGGAGTGCATGGCTGCCTTATTTCCAAGAAGCATTGGTTGCTTCTAATTAATGGCATTAAACATCCCTGTCCTTGGATCTACAGCAGACCATATAGTGCCTCAATGGAGGAAGAACTTCTCCTCTTCCTCTCCCTGTAGTGCAATCATGAAGGTTTTTAATGAAAAAGAAGATCTGGCCCATCCCTTATCGCTGCCTTTCCTGGAAGGACTTTTTTTTTTTTTTAATGAGCCATTTTAAAAATCCATTTTTTAATGGATTTGTTAAATTTACTGGGATTTACTGGGAAATTTACTGGGAAATGATCTTCAGCTCAGGGAAATTGTTTAATGGTGTATTTGGAGGAAAAGGGAGAGGGTTAGGTGGGAATTCAAAGGGGTATGGGAGAAAAGTGGGGTTCTTACAGTGGGGTTGGAGTTCATGGCAGAGGACACAGGACACCAGCTTCCCACCCCACCGTGCTCCCAGGAGGACCTACACTGGTGTGCTCCCTGCATTCCAGCCCACCCACGCTGTCCTCGGGAAAGGGATGCCTGCTGGACTTCGGATCTTGTTAATCATTGCTCCAGAATGGTGGCACAAGGGCAGAAAACTTTTCCCTCCCCTTTTTATTATCCCTCCAGCTCCTGGCACCTCCGAGGACCTGTAGCTCCTGGAGCAGAGCAAAGCTGGGTTTTGGGTACCAGACAGGGAAATTCTACCTCCTGTCCCCTTGGCTGGCCAGAGATCCTGCAACGATGGCTGCTTGACACCCCTCCAAGCTGTGAGGGCAGGTAAACACGTGGGGCAGCAAGGGGAGGGAGATGGGAGGTTGGTCCATCAGCAGGAATTTAGCCCTAGAGCTCCTTAAGTGCCCTACGAGCCAGCAGCCCCCCATCCACACAACCTGCTGTCGAGGTAGGTTCCCCATGAGGAAGGACCGGAGAGTATCCAGGAGGGTTATCCCATAATACATATCCCATATCCCCAACATCCCTTGACGATGTTGGGGACATGGGGTGGCTGGGCTCCTGTTTGGGACCCGGTATGGGGGGAAGAGGTTTCTTGGCTTGGAGTCAGCACCCTTACCCTGTCTCTCTGCCTCCCCATCATAGTGGCGCAGAGCTGCAGCACCTCATCCCCATCCCCACCCAGGCGCGATGCCAGTCCACTATGTGACATACGAAGGCATTAAGTTTCCCTCTGCCTACAACTCCAAGCACAGCTTGAGTTTCGCCCACAATGAGTTCCTGGTGCGGGACGATGACATCTTCAACGTCACCTACCCCAAGTCTGGTACGAGGAGTGGACAGCGGGGCTGGCAAAGGGTGGAGAGGGGCAGGACAGGGATGAGGGCTTTGGAAACATCTCCAGGTGTTGTTCAGAGGGTGAATCTTTCCTTGTGGTGGGCAGCAGGACTGTTTTGGGGGGGGTTTACCGCAGTCATTGTGCATCGGCAGGGCAGCACCATCTCTTGGCGGGGCACAGACTCAGTGCTGAGGGTGCTGCTGACCATGGAGCTGTGGCACAGTGAGGTCCTCCCATCCCGACCCCCTGGGCAAGGTCCCCTGCCTTGCATCTCTGCTTTCCCTGGCAGGCACTGTGTGGATGACCGAGATCCTGAGCCTCATTCGCAGCCATGGCTGCCCTGGCTGGAGCCGAACTGTCCTCAATTCTGACCGCATACCCTGGTTCTCAACCCGTCTGGGTCTGGAGTCAGCCCTCAGCTACCCCCCGCCTCGCCTACTGACCTGCCACCTCCCCAGGCACATCTTCCCCAAGTCCTTCTCCCATTCCAGTGCCAAGGTGGGATGGGCACCCATGCAGAGATTCAAGGAGGACAGGGGGGCTGGGAAGACCATTGCCTGGGATCTGGGGAACCTGGAGTGAGGGGTGTTGGGTGAGGACCTTAGTGTTGGCCTAGGAGAGTGGCGAGTGTCCTCCATGCCCTCCAGGTGGAAATATGCAGATCCCCATCTCACATCTTTCCCCTCTTGGATATTTTGGAGACTCTCCAATGGCTCTAGGGGACTTGTGTGTTCATGGAGACCCCTGCCCAAGGTCTGTGTGACGGAGTCTAGCACAGAGTTGGCCCTTGTGTGGCAGACCCCTCCGTTTTCAGATCTATCCCAGTGCCAGGGTCTGCAACTCCCCTTCCCCTACTGGGAGTGTATCACTCCTGTATGCGCTCTACCCCAGGTTATTTACACCTTACGGGATCCTCGAGATGTTGTCGTCTCCTACTACTACTTCTCCAAGATGTGCAACAGCTATGAGGATCCCACGTCCTTCGAGCAGTTCCTGAGGGACTTTCTGAATGGAGAGCGTGAGTGTGGTTTGGGGCTTACTTGCGGCACGGGGGTGGGTGGGTGGTGTCTCCCATCGCCTACAGCTCAAGGGTCTTTTGCTACTGCCACTGATGACGGCTGTGAAGGCATGCTTCCCACAGGGGGGAGGTGAATGGCTCAGGAGGAAAGCGAAGCACTTCTGGAGAAACATACGGGCCTACAAAACCCTCTTGTGCTTTGAAGCAGATGGAAAGTGGATTTCCCTGCCTTCTCCTGCAGAGTTCAGATATCTTCAAGAAGTCTTGGCCAAGAAACCCTATACAGCCCTGGCAGGGCCTTACCCATGAGCCTTGCACACCTCTAGCCTCAACCTCTTCCCACCGTGGAGGTGGCTGGAGAAGGACCCATGGCTCAGCTGCAATTGCAGTTGAACCTCCCAGTTGCACCTGCCCCCTGGCCACCGTTGCTCTGTCTTGCATTGTGGCTGCCCTGCTCCCAACCTTATGTGAACCCTCCTCAGCCTTGGACATCCCCTGCCCTGCCCTGCCCTGCCCTACTGCCTTTTGCCTCCTGTCAGTGCCCCATGGCTCCTGGTTCGAACATGTCCGAGGCTGGATGGAGATGAAGGACACGGAGAATTTCTTCTTCATCACCTATGAAGAGCTGAAGCAGGTAGACACTTAGGCAGACCCTCCAGCTCCAAACATACTGGTGTGTCACAAGCCACTTGGTGGTAACAGGCTCTCACTGTCCCTCCAGGACCTGCACAGCAGCGTGAGACGTCTTTGCCAGTTCCTGGGGCAGGATTTGGATGACCATGCCGTCTCCTCGGTGGTGCAAAATGCCTCCTTCACAGCCATGCGGGAGAACCCGATGTGCAGCTCCATCTTGCTCCCCGCAGACATCATGGACCAGACGAAGGGCCAATTCCTGAGAAAGGGTGAGCGAGAGGGGCCCCATCACACCTCAGGGAGGAGCCCCCGGTTAGGTGTTTTCCCCCATGAGGACAGCCAGAGCGAGAGTGTCTTGGAGAGCTGCATCATGATGTATTTGGGTCTGAAGAACAAGGTCCATAGAATTGTAGAATCATAGAATAGAATCATGGAATAGTTTGGGTTGGAAGGGAACTTTAAAGGTCATCTAGTCCAACCCCCCTGCAATGAGCAGGAGCATCTTCAACTAGATTGGGTTGCTCAAAGCCCCGTCCAACCTGACCTTGAATGTTTCCAGGGATGGGGATGGTCTCTCATTTTGGACAACCCCCTGGGGGTGGTAGCTGGACCCAAGAGCTGAGCCTCTCCTCTTGTGACTACAGAGCAGAGAGGGGGGGGCTGCGTGCTGGGGTGGACTCTGAGCCTGAAATGCTTCTTCCTCAGGCATCTGTGGGGACTGGAAGAACCACTTTACAGTGGCACAGAGCGAGACCTTCGACAGGATCTACCAGGACAGGATGCAGGGCCTGAACATGACCTTTCCTTGGGACAGGCATTAGGATTTGTCCCTGTCTGAAGCCAGCTGAGCACTGGGTATAAACCAGCCACCGACAACTGGGGTAACTGGCTGCTGTTGGATAGAGGGGGTTGTACCCAGGGCTGTAGATGGTACTGAACCTCAGTATGCAAGCAATTAACTTCATAGCATCACAGAATCATAGAATCATTTAGTTTGGAAAAGACCTTTAAGATCATCAAGTCCAACCATTAACCTAGCACTGCCAAGTCCACCGCCAAACCATGTCCTTAAGTGCCACATCTACACATCTTTTCAATACCTCCAGGGATGGTGACTCAACCACTTCTTTGGGCAGCCTGTTCCAATGCTTGACCACTCTTTCAGTGAAGAAATTCTTCCTAATATCCAATCTAAACCTCCTCTGGTGCAACTTGAGGCCGTTTCCTCTCTTCCTATCACTTGTTACTTGGGAAAAGAGAACAACACCCACCTCATTACAACCTCCTTTCAGGCAGTTGTAGAGAGCAATAAGGTCTCCCCTGAGCCTCCTTTTTTCCAGGCTAAACAACCCCAGTTCCCTCAGCTGCTCCTCGTAGGACTTGTTCTCTCGACCCTTCACCGGCTTCGTTGCTCTTCTTTGGACAAGCTCCAGCACTTTCTGCTGCACTTTTGCACCCTTTCTCCTTGGGAGGGTTTTTTCTCCTGGGTTTACCTCTCCTCTCTGTCCCATCCCTCAACCCTTTTTCCCCTGAGACAGGCTCTAAGGACTCCCAGGGTAGGACCCACCTCCCTGCCCTCCAACACATTCCTCTTCTGCAGGCAGAGGAGAGTAGCACATGCCTGAGAGCACACAGATGAAACACGTCCTGCCTGTCACATCCACTGGCCAGGGCATGTTGTTTGGGAGCTGCAACCAGCCAAAATGTTCTCTTGGGGCTGCTCATCAAACAGGAGAACACCAGGGAAAATGGGGAGGGACACTTGAACGCAGAGGTGTTTTGGGTGTGTTGCTGGTGCTAGTACAAATGGTGAGATAGATAATAACAAAATCTGAGCAAAAGCAAGGCTGGCTGGCTGCCAGACCCTGGGGACCTGGAAGCCCAGTCCGTCCCTTGCACAGGATGAGCTGAACAGCAGGATGGCAAAATATCCCCTCCACTTTCCAAGCCAAGAATGGGAACTCTTCAAATACATAGGACATGTCCAAGACAGACATGCACGGTCAGCTCTAGGGCCAGGGGTACTGTACAAGACTTTAGGAAAGGGTGTGCAGACAAGACAGTGTGCCATTGCACCTCTCTTGGTCCAGCCTGATAGAGCCTAAACCAGGTGATGGGTTTCAATGAAGCAGGGCCAGTTGTGCAAGATGCGGTGGGATTTAGAAGCACAGCCTTGTCTTTGTGCTGAAAGAGGTGTAGTGCAGGATGGGACCTCCCTGGGGAGCACAGCCAAAAGCATCACAGATAATCAGACTTCTACAAGATATAGAGGATTGTGGAGAAGAGAAGAATGAGGGAGGATCTTGTCAATGCTTATAAATATCTGAAGGGTGGGTGTCAAGAGGATGGGCCCAGACTCTTCAGTGGTGCCCAACGACAAAGCAAGGGGCAATGGGCACAAATTGGAAGACAGGAAGTTCCACCTGAACATGAGAAAGAACTTCTTTACTGTGAGGGTGACAGAGCACTGGAACAGGCTGCCCAGAGAGGTTGTGGAGTCTCCTTCTCTGGAAATATTCAAAACCCACCTGGACGCAGTCCTGTGCACCATGCCCTAGGTGTACGTGCTCAAGCAGGGGGGTGGACAAGATGATCTCCAGAGGTCCCTTCCAACCCCAGCCAGTCTGTGATTCTGTCATTGTTCCCACAGAGTGGCTTTGGGGAATCAAAGAAGGGGAAGCACCTTTGTGGACCTTGACCTGGAGATGGCTCTGTGGTTTGTGTACCCCCACGACTCCACAGACCCCGCAGGGAAGACCTGCTCCTTCAGCTGCCAGAGTACTGCTTGTAATTAATGACAGCCTAACTTCCTGATAGAGGCAACCAGAGACACCAGGAGATGGCTCCAGGCTTAGCAAGACACCATCCAGAGAGGGAAAGTTGTCCCAGGGACAGTGAGCAGTGCCATGGTTGGCACTTCCATGTTGAAGTCTTGAGCAATGTCCC
Source organism: Fregata magnificens (assembly GCA_013389945.1). NCBI lineage: Eukaryota > Metazoa > Chordata > Aves > Suliformes > Fregatidae > Fregata > Fregata magnificens. The sequence goes on along the minus strand of WAAD01020050.1, from coordinate 67,234 downwards.
AGACAGAAGATGACCTGACTTACAGAAAGACTTCTAGTCCTGTTGTCAGTGAAGGCTGGGCCACCTTTATTGCACACCCACTCATGGCCGACACATTCTGCCCAATGACCACCAGGTCAGGAGTTGAGAAATAATGAGAAAGAGTGTGTGACATGGCACTGGAAGGTACTCCCCAAAACCATGGTCAAAATTGTTTCCTTTTATATAAAGTACAGTCAAATGACGCCATTCATGTGTTATGCTCCAGAAGTCTGAGTGCCTTATTGAAATGTTTGCCATCAAGCTATATGTGACTCATTCTACACCCAGCACAACATTTCTCTCACCCACCATCCTTGGGTCAATGCCTCATAGAATCATAGAATCATAGAATCATTAAGGTTGGAAAAGACCTCTAAGATCATCAAGTCCAACCATCAACTAACACCACCATGACTCCTAAACTAGGCCCTGGAGTGCCACGTCTACACCTTTTTTGAACGCCTCCAGGGTTGACGACTCCACCACCTCTCTGGGCAGCCTGTTCCAATGCCTAACCACTCTTTCGGTAAAGAAATTCTTCCTGAATTTCCTGAATTCCTCAGCAAGGCTTTGTAAGAATGTATACTGTGGAGCCTTGGTGCAACAGCCCCCCCGCAACCGAAAGTATGGGGTGGGGAAAAAACCAAGGTTAAAGGAGAGTGGGAAGTGGGAATGGACATGGAGAGCTGTCAGGTCGCCAAGGACCCTGGCACAGGACTTTTTGACAAGGGCTGGGCTGTGTTCAGTGTCTTGCAGAGGCCAAAATACTACTTTGAACTGTGTATCGATTAAATCACCAGTAATTATAAAAGGAAACCTGAATGTCTGCTAATCAGATGTAGGCACTGACGCTACAGACACCCAGGAAAGGCCTCATTTGTCTAAATATAGATGGTCATCCACTACAGAAAATGGCTAGTCTCTGTTTATTCTTGTGCCATATATATAACCTGATGAAGATGTCTTAGATACTAGATGGTGACTCTAGCATCACTCAGTGCACATATCCCACCCATCTTGCCTTTACAGACATCAGGGTATCAAATAGAGAGGCCAGTGGGATGTGCTATGGTGTGTGCAAAGGCTTTCCATCAAAGATGAGACCACTAAAGGGCTTTGCTGGCTTTGGGAAACAATGTACCTATGTCCAGAGTTACACAAACTCCTTTTCAGCAGAAGAGCCCAAAGGAAATCAGCAAGTACAGCTGTTCTAGCAAAAAAAGAATTCAGTTCATGATTACCCTTTCTCCTCCTAACTTGTTTTTAAATGCAAACCTCTTGTTGAGCTGTAGAAAGTAATTGCTATACTCAGGGAACGTGTTTTTGTGGCTTCCAGAGGGAGAATGCAAACAGAGCATGCTTCAGTTCTCTTCGGATGCATCTCCTCATATACGTGAAGAGCATCCTTCCCATCTTTACGCGCTTACACCTTCTCACCTTGGATCAACCAGCTGCAGTTGTAAATTTTACCTTGCCATAGGGCACAGACATCAGGTCCCAGACAAGATCTCTGTTCATTCACTAGTTTCTCACCTGTTCCCTCTGTGTTTACACGACACGTCTGCTAATCCTGTCCCACCTTCTCTTCTAGACCAAACCATGTATTTTCCCCGGGCAAAGCCAGAGCCCAGCTGAGGGACAGTTCACACCAGAGCCCACCCCAGACCGGCCAGGTAGAGATGTATCAGACTGCTTTTGCCTCTGTCAGCTCCAGCTCTATTGTAGCCAGCTCTGCCTCCCCACGCACACACTTCCCTGCCACTCCCCAGTGCACCCAACACATCTCATCTAGGAAACTATAGGAACTATAGGAAACAACTCTCTGGCAGGCTTAAAAAAAAATAATTCCTACTACCTCAAACATTTTGAGCTGAAAAACAATGCAAATATACCCTCAGGCATGAGACAAAGAGCCCATCCAAACCAAGCACCATGAAGAATGAATGTAGCTAGTCCACTTTGTGTGGTGCTAACCCTCAGTGGTGTGAATGTGAGCTGGTTCGTGCCGTGGCTGCATGGAGTGGTCCACAGAGCCACATTCAACGCAGCAGGTCTGATGATAAAAGGATAAATGGTTGACTTTTTACCCTATGAATGCTGGTGATATTAAAGCTTGATGAACACAGCTGGTCTGATGATGAAACTCAGCAAATGGTTGAGTTTTTACCCTAAAAATGCCAATGATATTAAAGCTTGATCCTGGCGTGCTTGAGAAAGTGATGATGTTATTAAAAGACAGCATGGACACTGCTTCCCTTGAAAGAGATTGAGTGCCTGGTTAAAAAAATAGCAGGCCTTTGCTGCTCCATGTTGAGAACTGACTGACAGCTATGATGCTAAAGCAGCCAAAGTCACTGCCTTTCCTGGTGTGTATGCACAGGACCAGTGTATGGCTGAAGGAAAATCAGGAAATTTGGGTTATCTTCATAGTGTCCTGAGGAGAGGTATCAGGGCTGGGCAGGACTGTGTTTTCAACAGGTCAGCAGGGAGAAAAGAGGAATTTCTTTCTGAATTTTTGGTTACTCCAAGTGAAGGATGCTGGGAAACTCCAGAATATTTCAGAAAAGCCACAGTGGATGTCAAGAATTGTCATATAGTACAAGGGATACCACCCCATGCAAGGACCCTCATGCACAGTCAGTTGGTCCAAGCCTCCCTTCGTGGTCGCAATTACACTTTGATCCACTTGGATCTTAAGAGAAATGAACAAACAAATAAATGAATGAACGAGAGAGAGATAAAGAAAGAGAGGAATAAAGGAGGGAAGGAAGGAAAAGAGGAAGGAAGAGAGGAAGGAAGAGGGAACGAGAGAGGGAAGAAGGGAGGGGGGGAAGGAAAGAACTCCTGTGAGTTTTAGAAGATTCAGTCTAAATTCAGTTCCTGGAAAAACACTGAGCACAAAGCCAATACTTCTATTTGTGGCCACCTAGAAGATAACATGCAAAGTGTTATCAACGAATACAGGTTTGTTGGGATTAACTATCAAGTGAGTAATCGACTGTACAAACACAAACCCAGAATTACTGGCCAGACTTCCCACAAGTGGGAAGAACCTAAGGATCAGCATCAAAGCACAACAGGCTGTGGCTCAACAACCTATGGTGGTATGGCATTGCGAAAAAAGCAAACCTCACCTGAGACTTCTGGAACAGGGGGTCCTCCCGCGTACGAGATGTCTACATGACCGTTGTCTTTTCCCAGGAGTGCTGAGGTCTGCTGCACATCAGTGGCTGGGTGTATGCATCATCTTTCAAGAAGGGTGTTGGCCAACTGTTGGCCTGCTGGAGACTGGCCAGAAGGGAGGCAGTAACAGCTATCTAAGCATAGAAAACAGGACAGAGATGGAGAGATTGAAAATGTCCTCAGTGAGCAAAACTGAAAACCAAGCAAATAGATGAGAACAGTTTTCAAATGCTAAGATACAGAGCTCATCTGTATTCTCTCCTATGAAGAAAGGCTGAGAGAGTTGGGGTTGTTCAGCCTGGAGAAGAAGACTCTAGGGAGACCTTACTGCAGCCTTTCAATACTTAAAGGGAGCTTACAAGAAAGATGGGGACAAACTTTTTAGTAGGGCCTGTCGTGATAGGACAGATTCAGACTAGATATAAGGAAGAACTTTTTTATGGTGAGGGTGGTGAAACACTGGCACAGGTTGCCCAGAGAGGTGGTAGATGCCCCATCCCTGCAAACATTCAAGGTCAGGCTGGATGGGGCTCTGAGCAACCTGATCTAGTTGAAGATGTCTCTGCTTATTGCAGGGGGGGTTGGACTAGATGACCTTTAAATGTCCCTTCCAACCCAAACTATTCCATGATTCTATGATTCATCTGCTCTCAGTTGAACGCAGTGCTCTCCTCCACCACACACAGCTTTGATACCAAATTTAATATCGACCTGACTTAAACTTGGACAGATGCATGTCTTTGAGAAGACCATAGTCCTCAGTAGCCTGATATTTGTATTTATTTAGGCCTGCTTTTCTGGCCCGTCACCTTCACCTTTCATCTGCTGGACCAACTGTTGCAAAGAAAAGACTTGCTAGCCCACCCTCATTCACCTTCCCTGTGAGTTGTCAGCCACTCCTACCCTCCATTTCTGCCAGGGATGTTCTCTCCTTGTCTGTCATCTCCAGAGGGTATCTTCACACTCTTCCTTGGCATGGGGAAGACAAAGGATATGTTGCAAGTAGTCCCTGGGTTGTACAGTTTAAGCAAAGGAGTACCTCAGAGCTGTACAAACTCTTCTGCCCAATGCACACTCCCTGGGATGAAAGATATTCCTGTGTGTCTTCAGCGGTAAAGCATATTTTCTGTGTGTTCAGCTGAGCTATTTTGCACCCACCTCTATTCCTAGAGACGATGCTGAGCAGTGGTCCTGTCAGCCAACCTTGCCCAGATAGCTAGTGCAAATGCAAAGAGGGGGTCGAGGATTTTGCTGAGTGGTGGAGGGTGCGGTGCGATTCTGCTAGCATCACATTGCCTTCCCTTCAGGACATCCACCTCCTCAGCCAGCCCTGGGGCATCTTCCCCCTTAGACATCTCCAGTACAGGTGTCTGAGTCCAACACCTAACTGCAACCACCTCCTAGGTGTGCTTGATGGTCTCTGCTGAGCATACAAGGTATCTAAATGGATTTTGCAGATAGACAAGTTGGCAGGAGGTAGATCCCACCCACAACAGCAGCAGCATCATATCCCTGCAGCATCATTTCCCTGCTTGGCCATGTGATTATTTGGGTGATTCAACCTCGCAGGCGACCTGGAAGCCTGGCTCTGCCATCCAGGCACAGAGCATCCAGCCGCTTGTACATCTAGCATTGTCAAGACCGAGAGGAGGCCTCACACCAACCAAAAAGTTAACTGGATTGTGAACACAGACAAACCTTGCAACCAAATTTCACAAAGACTTCCCGTCTCTTGGGACAAACATGGAAGAAAAACTGGAAAAAAATTCCACTTTTGGAAGACACTGCTTTCAGCAGTGGGAAAAGTTTTCTTATATCTTCTCGTGCTGCATTAACAGCATGGGATCATACCTGTTTTCACAGCTAAGCCTGGGCATTGATGCCCTATTCCTGCAGCTGCCTGAAGCCAGTCCTGGAAGGCAACTTGCAAAACCCTGTCTCCCCCCATCCCTGCCAGTGATGGTCCAGAACCGACTGTCCTGAGAGGACTTGTTTGCTCAGCAGATTCCTGAAACAGCCCTGTTTCACAATCCCACAGCTTACGTGATGCTCATGGCACAAGAGTCACTTCCTGGCAGAGGCTTGGCTTTTTGTGCTCACCGAGCACCTGCCACGGGGCACAGAGGGAGGTTTTTGGGGTGGATGGGAGGAGCCACGACAAGGGGGACTACTCAAATAGCCAGTCCCTTGGGTGCATGTCCTACCTCCTCCCTGCCCTGCTCTCCCGTGGAGACAAGGAGTGCACAGCATTTTTGCTACCACCATGAGGCTTGTCCTCCTGGCATGTGTCTGGGGTAAGTGAGGTGGGATTTTTTTTTCTCTTTGCTATTGGCTTGGCATCTCTTTGCCAATGGTTCTTCTCTTCCACTATTGCTTTTTCTACAGCCCATAGCACAAAGCAAATGAGACATTGAGAGGAACCAAAATGCCGTTGGGGGTATTTGATCCATATCTGATAGCTGAGTGTGGCCACTCAGATCCCCTCAGATGTCACTAGACAGCCACAGGTGGAGAGCTGGATGCTGGCCCACCTTGGCACCAATATCTTGAGATGGTTGGTACCAACACCTTGAGAAGTGTCTCATTCGGGAACTGAATCCCAGCCCTCATGAGCAAAGACAGCAGCACACAAGGTGGGGTTCCCTGCCCCTGTTTCTCTGCTGTGGGTTCCTAGCCTGTGTAGGTTCATAGGATCATAGAATGGTTTTGGTTGGAAGGGACCTTTAAAGGTCATCTAGTCCAACCCCACTGCAATGAGCAGGGACATCTTCAACTAGATCAGGTTGCTCTGAGCCCCATCCAGCCTGACCTTGAATGTTTGCAGGGATGGGGCATCTACCACCTCTCTGGGCAACCTGTGCCTGTGTTTCACCATCCTCATAACAAAAAATTTCTTTCTTATATCTTCCTTTGTTCCCATGCATCAGGGATGAGACCAGACCTGGTGGCAATGGGCAGAGGCACTGAGCGTGCTTGGTGGCTATGGTATGTGGGTAGGCACTTCAGGCTCCCAAGATGATAAGTTATCTGAATGCAACTGGAATTTACAGAGAAGGGGGATAACCATTAGGCATCTCAGCCCATAAACCTTAAAAGTAGCTAAAAAAAAAAAAGGCAGATGGGAAAAAGACTTACCTGGGCAATAATGCTAATGGTTGTCCTGGTGCGAGCAGTTCTGCCCTTGCCCGAAGCTGTTGATCAATGCTTGGGATCTTGCCAGACTGCTGCATTTAGGAGCAGAAATTGTTGTTTGTGTTGAGCTCTTCTTTGCTGTTGACCTTCTACAGTGGGCACAAAGTCCCTTTCTCCTGAGTTTCTAGGAAAAACAGATCCTGGCAAGTCTTTCCTCAGGCTTTCCCTCCCAGGGTTTGCCTTGACCTCTAGTTAATCCTCAGGGAAATCTGAATGGGAATAGCCTCTTTGCACAAGTTTCCAGACGCATTGCACCTTGAAGACACTTCTTTGCACAACTCCATTAGCAGGCCCATAGCTGTTTCCATGGCATTTCATTGCTGCCATTAATGTCTGCAGGACTGACAGCAGTCCTGGGGTTAATTTTGTCTGGTGTCTGCCTGAAGCTCAGAGATGGCAGTGCTTCTTATGGTCTGTCCCTGACCAAAAGGAAAAAATAAAAATGCCATGCTGCTTGCAACTCATCACATTTTCAGCAGTTTCATTCAGTGGTGTACCTCTTGCCTGGCTGTTGATAAGAGCTGGGTGTCACATCCAGAGTCTCTAGGCAGAGACAAGCACCTCCAGCCCCAATTCGACCATCTGCTCTGGACACCAGCCCTAGGATGAGATTGGTATGCATCAGCCATGACTCAACTCTTTCCACTGGCTGTCACAGGAGCCTAGGTAATCTAATCTAATCTTATCATATCATATCATATCATATCATATATCATATCATATATCATCTGTCTGGACACTGACTTTCAGGTGCCTGAATCCAGATGAGAGGAATCCCAACTGCGCTATTATGGTATTTTCACATTATCTGCCCAAACCAATTTTTTTTTTTTTCCCAGTAGACTTTTTTTTTTTTTTTAGGTTTTCTCTCCTTGTCTGATCTCTTTGTCAAGAAAGTCCCGTGGACATGCACTGGGATAGGCAAAGCCCATTGACGTCTGGGTTTGGGAGACGGAGAGCAATGATGGGCTCTAACACAGCTCACAAAGTCTTGTCTCTTGCCCGGTGTTTTGCTGTCCTGAATCTCCATGCTCTGCAGAGCTCATGAGACTCAGACTAACATCCTGTATTTCTTCTATTTCAGCTTCCCTTGCAGGAGTCCTACTGGCAGGTCAGTATTTGTAGTAGAGAGTGGAGCATGAGTCAGCACACACAGCTATCATAAGACATCATGCAGAATGATGCAATGTCTGATCTGGAGATTTAAATATGCTGCTCGGGGCCAAGAGATCTTGATCTGAAACCTGTTTCTTTGGCCAATGATCTTCTCTCTGTAAACCACGTTCTCTTGATTAGCCAATGGAGAAGACCAGACTCTACCTCCTGTATGCTCTGTGAGGTGCAGGTGGTACCTGCTAGAGATCTCTGGGTGAAAGGAGCAGTACTGATCCAAAACATTGACAAAACAGCTGCTCATTTTAGCAAAGTTAAACCAGAAGTTGGGATATCCTTGATGCTGGGATCTGATCTCCATGAGATGGAGGAATGTCTGGTGTCCCCTTTGCTCCATGAGCCAGTGTGGAGGTGCTTCAGGGTTTCAGACCCTGGCACTTTTCAGTCCCTGAATTTCTCCCTCTACAGCACCCCAGATACGTGCAAAGGGACAACGGTATCCAGAGAGATTTGGTTCTTGATATTAGGGTGGCAAACAGTGTTGTGATTGGAGGTTTGGCAACTGGAGCCAGGTTTTGAGAGGGATTGTGTGTCCTGCTGGGTTCAACAGCAGGGACAGGACTGAGGATGTCCTTTCCACTCTGGAGTGCTGACTCTCTGTAGGTACACAACAGCGCCCAGCAATCACTGCCAATAGCTGAGCAAACACAACCCTTCCCCTGGGGAATGGGTAGAAATGTCTCAATTCTCTCCTCCCTACTTCCAGTCCTTGTAGGGATGTACCTGGGAGACACCGGCCTTAACTATGGGGAACCTTACCCAGAACCTGAATGCTGGGGTAGGTTTTGGGGGGCTACACCTCTCCCTTTACAGTTGAAAATGTACCCTGTGATTTGTGTCTCAAAACAGACTTATGGTCCCACAAATACGTGTGGCTTTTAGCCATTCCCAGCTCAAAACCTGGTTCCCAACCGCCAAAGATTTGGGATGCTAGAATACCCTGGGCTTTTCTTCCTCCTGGTTTGGCAATAAAGACAGCCTCACTGGGGAGGAGGAGCCCTCTTTCTCATTCTTGCCTTCACCCTGGGGTGTCTGCTCTCTCCAGAAGATGTAGACACAACCACATTTGACATCCGCCTGGTGGGTGGCCCCAACCGCTGCTCTGGGAGAGTCGAGGTGCTTCACAAGGACGTCTGGGGGACCGTCTGTGATGACCAGTGGGATTTACGGGAGGCGAAGGTTGTGTGCAGGCAGCTGGGCTGTGGGACGGCAGTATCAGCCCCTCGGGAGTCAAAATATGGGGAAGGGAAAGGCCAGATCTGGCTGAGCAACGTGAACTGCAAAGGGACAGAAGCATCCCTCACCGAATGTGAGGCGAAGCCGTGGGGAGACAACATCTGCAACCACGTGGAAGATGCCAGCGTGGAGTGCTCAGGTAACACCCAGCTGTTTTCTACTTTGTGCTACATTGGCCCTTCTGCCTCAAATAAGCCAGGGTGCAATTTCTGACCCATTCAGAATGACTTTGTTCAGCTCCAGCTTCCTACCCCACTTGACCCAGAGAAGTTGCATGACAACTCCTGGACCTGGAATAACCTGCAGAGCTGGGAGAGGGCTAAGATAGTCCCCTCCCTCCCCTGACAGCCTCCATGCTGATATTACTTTCCCTTCAACTTTTCTTCTCAAGCCATAAGTTAGGAAGGGAGCCTTTGACAGGCGTTTGGGATGAGCAGAGACAGTTTTGGTACATCATGGGAGATTCTGCTTTCTCCAGGTGATCAGGGGCACAGAGACTTGTCCCAAAACTTCTCCCTCATTTGTTTTTGGCAGGAACAGAAATACCTGAGCCAGGACCAGTCCGGCTGGTGGGAGGCCCGAACCGATGTGCTGGGAGGGTTGAGGTACTTCATGAAGAACAGTGGGGCAGCGTGTGCCATGACGACTGGGATCTAAATGATGCCCAAGTTGTGTGCAAGCAACTGGGCTGTGGGGATGCACTGCTGGCCCCCACTGGAGCCAAGTTTGGACCAGGATTTGGCACCATCTGGCTGGATGATGTGAACTGCACAGGGGTGGAAGCTGCTCTCTCTGAGTGCCCAGCGAGGCCGTGGGGGGACCACAATTGTTACCACGGGGAAGATGCCAGTGCAGTTTGTTCAGGTAAGCCTTCCATTCTCCCGCTTTTGCCAGCCGTGAGTTGAGGGTGTCCTCACAGTCAACGTGGGCACAACCTTGGACAGGAGCAAGGGCTTCCTACAGAGCACTCTCCTACTGAGTTGGTGCTAAGCTAATAGTCCTGTTGGTGGCCTGGGTTCCTTACACCATGGAAGAGGGCTTCAGTCTGGGAAGTTCTCTCTCTCTGCTCACTGGGGTTCTCTGTGGCCATTTTTCTTCAGCTCAGGCTTGAGGTTAAGACTGCCATTGTGCTTCTTGCTTGGACAGTTACATGTTATCTGTGGAGAAGGCTATGGAGGAGAGGCTGCTGTGTGCAGGGCAGGGCAGGGATACTTTGGGAAGAGGCGGGGGGACACACCAATGCACAGCCTAAGCATGCCCTCTCTGGATGTGTCTGCAGACTCGGGGATCACCACCTCCACTTCAGTCCGCCTGGTGGGTGGCCCCAACTACTGCTCTGGGAGAGTCGAGGTGCTTCACAAGGACGTCTGGGGGACCGTCTGTGATGACCAGTGGGATTTACGGGAGGCGAAGGTTGTGTGCAAGCAGCTGGGCTGTGGGACGGCAGTATCAGCCCCTCGGGAGTCAAAATATGGGGAAGGGAAAGGCCAGATCTGGCTGAGCAACGTGAACTGCACAGGGGCAGAAGCATCCCTCACCGAATGTGAGGCGAAGCCGTGGGGAGACAACATCTGCAACCACGTGGAAGATGCCAGCGTGGAGTGCTCAGGTAACCCCCCTTCCATCCCCTATCCTGCATGTGCTGGGCAGTAGGATGGGCAGATCTCACCACACAAATATCCCCTGCCTGAATCAGGGCTGGTCCCGAGCCCCAGTGCACCTTTGTGGATATCTGCTGGTGGGAACGAGAGAGTGATGCAGCTGATTAACTCATCCCATTGCTGGGTGCAGTGCTTGCCCAATGATCCAGGGGGGACATGTTGGCTGACCCAGGGGCAGCATTAAATCCTCTCTTACCTGAGACTGCCCTGGTCCCTTGTCCCACATCTGGGCTGTAGGGTGATTAGCATCAGCAGACTCCTTGAAGCAGACACACAGTATAGCCTGCAGCCATCCATGAAGATCAGGAAAGCTTCCTCCTGCCCTTTTCCCACAGCGCCTCTCCCTGCCTTTTCTGTCTTCCTTCCCACTCCAGAGAAGCCCAGCCCTTGCCATATCTCCAGTGTGCTCATAGACACCTAAGTGTCTGCTGAGTAGGCAAGATGTCCACAGGTGGTGGGGTGTGTAGGACGCTCCCTTAACATTTATTTTCTGGGCATTGATGCAGAGGTGGACATTGCTGAGGAGAGGCCGGTCCGGCTTGTGGGTGGCCCAAACAAATGTGCTGGGAGAGTCGAGGTGCTCCACGAGAACCGGTGGGGCAGTGTGTGTGATGACCACTGGGACATGAAGGACGCCGAGGTGGTGTGCAAGCAGGTGGGCTGCGGGTCACCGCTGTCAGCTCTTGGAGGTGCCCGCTATGGGCGAGGGACGGACATCATCTGGCTGGATGATGTCAAATGCAACGGGACAGAAGAGAGCATCTTTGACTGTCAGGCCAGGCCATGGGGTGAACACAACTGCTATCATGGAGAGGACGCTGATGTTGTTTGTGCAGGTAACTACTCATCACTGTGGCATCTGAAGTGATGTGGGGACAGGGTCAAACACTTCTGGCAGAGCCAGCAGGCTGGACTGCAGGGTACAGAAGGGGAATCACAGGGCAGGAAGGCTTCCCCCAGCTCAGGATAATGGTGGTGGAGGCAGGGAAATGGATTCAGCAGGAAGCTCTAAGAAATACAGAACATCTGGTTAGGATGGATGTGGTGGGACCAGCTGGTGAGAGAGGGGCATCAGCAGAGCAGAGGCAAACACACCAGTGGCAGTCTGACTATGGGATGGATCCTGCTGGGGAGATGCTGACAAGGGGGTTTTGTGTAGGGCAAGGCTCCCAAAGGGCAGAAAGAGGGAAGGTAGGGCAGTTTCTGGGGCAGGAGGTAATGATGAGCATCTGTGGGGGCAACAGTGTCTGGGACGAGATGCCTCTGTATCGGTACATCATCAATAGTAAAGTAAATGTCTGAGTTTGACTCTCTGAAGCTCTTGGGAGCCAAGTTCCTGACTTTTCATGCCCCGTTTCTCGGGAGAGAAGCTTGGACAGGCCCTGCATGGGTGAAGGGAGGAATCCCTGGGGGTCTTCGGCTGGTTTCATTATGGAAGAGGAGGGCTGTAGGGGCTTGGATTTCACCTGGGTGCTGCACAGGGTCATGCTGTCAGGAGCATGTGCTGCAGTCCTCTGGATCAAGCAGTGCATTGTGCATCAGGGTCAGAGTCTGCACTTCATGCAGTCCTGTCCTGGCTCCCACAGGGCCCTGTCCAAAGCTCAGGTGTTCGGTTCCCGACAGCCCCAAATATATGGGTATAACCCAACCTGCAGACCTTCTTCAGGAGCAGAGTCCTTGTCATTTCTAGCAGGAAATTCTGGTGTCAGACAGTTCCTGGGAGCAGATTTTGCTTTACCTTGCTCCTTTTCTCTGCAGTTAACAAGAACCTGGAGGAGCCGTGAGTGCCAGACTGGCCCCACTGGACCATGCTGATCTAGCCACAGGAAGATGGGCCAGCAAGATTCAGCTGAGAAGGCGAAGGGCAGGGGTGTTGCAGAACCATCAGTGTGCCATAACAGGATCCAGGGTTTGGCAAAACCATTCTCTCTCACCCTTTGAAGGATCTACAAACTTGGTTAAAACTGCACTGATGGAAAACCCAGCTGAACACATTATTCCCGCTGAAAAGAAAACATTACAAAGTGTCAATAAAGTTCCCCTAAAACTGAACATCTGGCTGTCTCATAAATTGCTCATGGACCTCTGCTGCCTGAGCACATATCTGGCAGGGAGCTGTTGGACCAACATGATGAATATTTTTGTGATGAATGAATAAGATGAATATTTATACCAATGATATGACAGCATACCATTTCTCAGGTCTGCAGAGAAACATTTGCCTCCACTAACATTCAGACCAGTAACAAGGGCAGCCATAAGAGCCTTGGGAACGGCATTGATCATTGCATGATACAAGCTTATCTCTGAAGGTTTATCTGTTCCTCCTTAGGGGGGGAACTGCCCTCCATAGGGAACAATTCACCCTTTTTCCTCCTTCACTTTTCCCACAGACCAAAGCTGGCACTTTACAAGTGGATAATTTCCCATTTCAGGGATGTCCAATCAAGACTTAGCCTCCAACACAGAATTTTTTTGTGATTTGTTGCTTTCCAAAAAGCAATGTGCTTTGTGCTTGTCAGCACAACACAAATGCTTTAATCCCAACAGAGCAAAGAACAAAGGTCTTTAGCTCAATATTGACAGCGGGTGTCTCCAAGTTAGTTGGCCAACTCAAGCTAGTTTTATGGGAAGGACAGATGACTGGGTCCTCTCATGCACCTCGCACCCCCAGCCAGTTCACCCCATTCCAAAGCAGGTCTAAAGCAGCTCATATCATCATGCTTTTGGGAGGTACCCTAGTTCAGCGTGGCTCTGGGGAGGGCAGAAATGACGTGAAGCTGGTGGTGACCTGATCACAACACAGAGCATCACACAGACTCACAGGAACAGGAAGTTCAGATACATGTCTACATTTTTTTTTTTTAAAGAGAAGGTGAGAAGAGGCACAGAAATGGTTTAAGGCTTGGAGGGAGTGTCTCTGAGGGCCACGAGGTTCAGTCTGTCTTACTTATGAGAGGGCAAGCTATGTGAGGACTTCACTGCAGTAACTGAACACTTCTGAGGGAAGCTACCCAAGGCTGTCCAAGCCCATACAGCAAGAGGCAAATGTTTATATACTGTATCCCTACCATCACCACAAGACAACTTTTATGGATTAGAGGCAATATCAGAAGGAGAGGATGAACTGGCATGGGAACTGTATGACCTATTGGGTAGGGAAGGCATGCTAATGTGAGATGTTGCAAGGATTCAGGTTGACTTCAAGTGCCCGACAGTGTTCTCCAAATATTCCCTCCACGCCTGAGAGAAGATGCCTGGAAACGTATCTTGTGGCAGGAACTGTGGCCATTGGGACCATGTGCAGGCATCCACAGAGGCAGCCAAATTAGACAGAACATCACGCAAAGCTCCTTCTACAGCCAGGGGAGTGAGAGTAATCTGAGGTGATTCAGAGGGTAGCTGGGCTGTCTTGCCCCGAACAAGTGCTTCTCTCGCTTCATTAACTGAATAGGTTCCCAGGGCAAAGATGTCCCTGATTTGGGCACGTCAGTTGGGTGCTTGCATTTGAGTGTGATAGATCTGAGCCTCAGTTGTTTGCTTCTGTACTGCATGCGCTTTGGACTTCGGAAATCACTTTTATTTGGGTTAAATGACTGTCGTACTCATGTTGGCTGGCAGTATCATCTCTTTTCTCCACTCTGGAACATCTGTGAGGTTTAGATCCCACCTGGAAGGAAATGTATACAATCCAGACCTGTAAAAGCAGCTTGCTTTAGTCTGACAAGCCACTGAAAGTTACTAGTGTGCATATAATATTTAGTGATATTTAAAAAATGCAAATAGGAAAAATGTGCTGTCACATGGAGAGGTGGGAATCATCCCTCAAAACACCAAGCTCCAACTCCACGCCTCCAACGTGACCCTGTGGTACTTGTCTAAGACGAGAAGGTCAGACTGGGAAAGGACAAAGAGCCACCAGCCCCAACATCCAGCGTGGAAGCTTAGTATCAACTAATACCTAGTAGGACAGGACATGGATGAAGGTTACCTGAGCATATGATGCCCGCATCTTCTCCGTGATTACAGTTATGGACTCCCCAAGGCCTCGCCACACACTCGGAGAGGGCTGATTCTCTACCAGAGCATTTCACGTCATCCAACCAGATACGGCCAAAACCTTGCCCAAAATAAGCTGAACCTGGGGCAGACATGGCCATCCCGCAGCCCAGCTGCTGGCACACCACTGCAGCATCGCTCAAGTCCCAGCTGTCATCGCAGATCGTCCCCCACTGCTGGCTATGAAGCACCTCAACTCTCCCGGCACAATGAGTAGGGCCATTCACCAGCCGGAGGGGAGGCACTTCTGGAGTACCTGCACAAAAAGCAACAAAAAAGACAAATACATACAAATACACTGCACCTGAATCCTGCTGACACATTGCAGGGGATGAGTGCCAAGCAGGGTGTCCCATGGATGAAAAACAGAGGGCTAAAGAGGACATTTTGGGTGTCCATTTAGGGTTACCCCAAAGTCTCTGTGGCTCTGCACTGCCCGCAGTCTGGCAGAAATGTCCCACTTAGGACTGGGAGTGGTATTTCAGTCTCCCAGCCAGTAAGACATGCTAATGCATCCCTTCCGAGCAGGCATGTTTCAGATGGTTTGTTTGAATTGCTGCCGATGCTATGGTGACATGGGACCCTGTGCCTGCTCTGTATAAATAGAAATCTGCTGGGCTGAACTCTGAAACAAAAATCTAAGGTTATCTACAGACAAAACCTGTACAAAGGGAGCAATTCAGGAGCCTCCAATTAGATGTCTTTTCCCATTTGAGATGCGTTGGGGCATCCTTGCCATCTTCCAGCTGTCATGTCGGAAGGGTGTGGGTCTCATAGCTCATATCAGCCAGCCCACATAGATGTCTGCATACTGTTAGGTGTCTTACATAACATTAGGTACCTACATCCAGGAGCATGATGCATGCCCAAATAAACTGAGTCACATATGTGAAGCTTCATAGTGTACATCAGTGAACAGACTGGCCAATGCCCATATTCCTGAAACTTTCTTTTGGCCTTACACATTTTACTCCAGTTACTGCAATATTCAACGTATGTATTCTGGATAATTTGCTAGGAGAAAGCAGATTATGGTAATGCATATTAATAGACACTTAATCTTCCTTGAAAACTCTCAGGGCTGGTAAGCCCAGCTGAATTGAATGATAAATGGTCTTAAAAAGCATCAGCCAACCCTTTCCTGCACTGAAGCAGTGTGCCAAATAAAATTAGTCAAAAGGGGAGGTTAAAATTAGGTTTTCAACAAGGGTTCTGTCCTGTCTGTTAGGTGAGAACCCAGCACTGGGTGACAGCATTTCGACCAGCTCAGCTGCAGGCGTGTACTTTGCTATGTTCATGGTAGGAGAGATGACTCCTCTTGAAAGAGCAGTGAGTTCTCCTGAAGTTTCCCCAAGCTGTTCATGGGAGGAAGGAGGGACTCCAGGAAAGCTCTACTAGCTTCTCACTCTGACATCTCAGAAATGTAGAAAAGAATGGCTAAAAGTTGAGAAAACAGGATGCTTGATTTTAAAGAAAATATTGGGATTGTTTAGGGTTGCCCTGAAAGACTATTACACTAGGTTTTCGAGCCTGGATAAAGGTCTGCTGGTCTGACCTCATAGCTGACCTTGCTTTGAGCAGGAGACTGGTGCAGAGACCTCCTGTGGTCCCTTCAACCTGAATTGTCCTGCGAGCCTCCCAATTGCTTTAACAAAGCAAGAGGTTTCTTCAGGACTGCAGGTTGTAAGAGACACTGAAGAGAAAACTGAAAAAGCACCTAGATACAAGCACTGTAAAGACACATTCAGTGGTTTCAGGTTTCTAAAATTCCCTATGAATCCTGAATGGGACATTTTATTGCTTCTCATGGTAGAATGAAATGGACTTCCCAATCAGCCAGAGACCAAGACTTCCTGACAAGACTGCTTAGTTTTACTGTGATCTTCATGTAAAAGTATAGACTCAGAGGTTACTCTGTCTATATGACACCACAAGCCTGTACCTCAGCAGGAATGGGATATTTCTGGCACCTGTCCAGCCCTGGTAAAGTCTTGGAGCCTTCAGTAACAGTACACACTAGGAGCAGCATGAGCTCAGAGAAGACCTTCCACCAAGAATGAAAATCTTTCCTCCATGTTTTCCAACACCATTGAGACTGAGACACAGAGAGGGGTTACCTGAGCACACCACACCAGCGTCTTCTCCATGCTTGCAGTTATGGGACCCCCAAGACTGGGCCCTACACTCAGAGAGGGCACCTTCGTTCCCTGAGCAATTCACATCGTCCAGCCAGATGGGGTCAGGTCCTTGCCCAAAATGAGCTGAACCAGGGGCTGACAGCGCTGCCCCGCAGCCCAGCTGCCTGCAGACAACACTGGCTTCAGCTGTATCCCAGCCGTCATCACACACGGTTCCCCACTGCTGCTCATGAAACACCTCGATTCTCCCAGCGCAACGATTCGGACCGTTCACGAGCCGGATGGGAGCTGGTTCTGCAACACCTGGACCAAAACACAATTGCAAAGTGTTTGAGGAGCTTTGCATGCCCCAGAGCTCTGTGGAGAGGGCAAAAACTCCTCCTTGCAGGGGTCTGTGCCAAAAAAAGTTGTGGACATGGATGTTGATCGCCAGAGCATGTGAACTTTGCTACCTAGATGAACCAGTTTGTACCTGCAGCAGATTACTACTGGAGAGAGCTTCAAGGAGCTGAACGCAGGGCCCAAAATCTTGGCCCAGGGCCCCAGGGTAAGCTGCAGATGCTGCCAGTGCCACCACTGGCTACACAACACTCCCATTTTCTGCAGAAGTCAAGGACAGCCAGGGCAGCCTGTCCCCCTAGTTTTTCCTCCCCAAATCACCTTCCCAGGAATACTCCCCAGCCACTGTGGCACAGGTCTCTCTGTCACGATGCTGTGCCACTGCGATTTAGAGTGGAGAGTGCCCTTTACCTCATTACTCAACACAACCCTCCCACACATCACCCCGCAGCACTTGGGCCTGTCTTCTCCCCGCTTGGCCCATACTGCAGATGGGATTTTAGCTACCTAAATACACATGCCCATTTTGGGAGCCTGAGTTTATTCTGCCTGGTTTCCAGCTGCTGCTCCAGAGGAGCACTGGGTCCTCCCTCATATTCCCCAGCACCATACAGGTGTCTTGGATCCCCTAAGAAATCTAAAAGAGCACTGGATTCACTCCTTCTGTATCTCACCTAAAAGCAACATCATAGTAAAACGCGTCCCGCAGGGCCACAGGCAACACTTCCTGAAACATAGCCCCCATTGCACCCCACATTACATGGCATAACAGTACCTGAGCAGACCACACCAGCATCTTCTCCGTGGTTACAGTTGTGGTCTCCCCAAGACTGTGCCCGGCAATCAGAGAGGGCAGTTTCAGCCCCTGCACAGTTCACATTATCCAGCCAAATTTGGCTGGTTCCTTGCCCAAACCGAGCAGAGCCAGGGGCTGAGACCACTGTCCCACAGCCCAGCTGCTTGCACACCACTTGAGCATCTGTTAAATCCCAGCTGTCGTCGCAGACAGTTCCCCACTGCTGCTCATGAAACACTTCGACTCTCCCAGAGCAGAAATTTGAACCATTCACCAGTCGGATCGGGGCTGGTTCTGGAACACCTGAACCAAAAAGGTAAGACCAGGTAAGTTTTATTCTGGCAAACACGTTCCTGCTAGTGACATCAGCAAATGCAGCATGTACCCATTGGCTTAGTATGATCTACAGGGACAAGCAGCATGGAGAAAGAAAGTTCAACATGGTTGTTTTCCCAAAAGTCAAGGAAAGGTGCTGTTCAAAACTGAGGACTTCTTTCCCCCTCTGTCTTTGACTAGAAAGATATACCTGTGTCTAGACAGCAAATGCAGGTAACTTTACTGACCAAGGGAAAGGACTTTAACAAGGAAGAACTCTTTAGGAGAACAGTGAGAAAACTGGGGTATGATTCATCTCAGCTAGACTTGGAGCCCTTAAGCATAAACTTCCAGGGGCTGATTGGCTTTCCTGAGCATTGGTACCTGGTGCCATCTGAGATGCTCAGGGAATCCCAAACAACCAGACTTGATGCAGGACTCAAGGGAGATTGGTGCCCTTCTGGATCTGCAGTTAGAGACTGGGTGAGATATAGTGGGACATCTCAGATGACACTAGACACCTATGTTTAGGCAACTGAACCTCACTTTTACAACTCTGCTGAGGACCCTTGGTACCCTTTATAAGTCCATGGAAGGAAATGAGCACTGTTGGGTTGCAACTTCTTTAATCTGCTTTGGGCATCTGCATCAGGATGGGCCAAATCCTGCCGTTGACTGCACTGACTCAGTCCTCACTGGCTGCAAAGGGACATCAGGATGTTTAATTCAGAGACAGGCATCTGTTTAGTCAGTGAATCCACAGGGTGTTTTCAAGATGTGGGCAAGTAACCAGAGGAAAGCAGTTTATCTCCTGTAAGAGCAAGGCAAAAGTTCACCACTTCTGGGAGGTTGTGATGGATACACTTGACTCCTAGCCGTACTTCGGTTCAGGCTGACTAAAGAGCAACAGGCCTCATGTGCTTGCAGTGAACCTGCGAGCTGGAAAGTCCCTGGTTCACGTACAAGGAAGTGAAGGTGCCTTGAAAAAATATTTTGAAAGATGGTTTTGAAATCCATAAATGCAAGATAACCAAAGTATGGAACAAGATACCAGAGCTAAAACGAAGACATCTGTCTTGTCTATACTATTGATTAGCAGCCAACTACTTCACTCTATAAATATTACCATCAGGATGGGCCCAATTTGAGCTCTCCCTGAATTGCAGCTGGACTGCATGCCAGGTCACTCTCCCCTTGAGTAGGGACCCCTCTCGAGGCTAGAGAATCCTTACCTGAGATTAAGAGATCCTTCCTTACCCAAGGCGGAGAGATCCCTTACCTGTGACAAATCCTCTGTAAGTGACTGATAGCATGCTGAATTAATACTAATGAAACATTACTAATCCATGTAGCTACTCAATATTATTATAAACATTGTATGCATAATTCCATTAGACATAAACTGTTGTCTAAGTCTGATAATAAGGTTGGACCCAGCCGCACCTAGGCTCCCAGAAGGAGTTTAGAAAGCAAGGGGTCCACTCTGAACATCGTGACTCAATGGGAGGGTCCTCCTTACTCTTTGCAGCTCCAGTCTCTCTGTGAATCATTCTAACTCAATTCTAACCCAATTTTCCTTTGTATGTTTCTGCCATCCAGTAATTAATATCGTGAACCTTGCCATCAAACTTATTGGACCTTGTCAAATCACTGTTAAACTTTGTTAAATTCCATCAAACTTACCGAACCTTGTTAAATCACTGTTAAACTTTGCTAAATTCTGTCAAACTTACTGAACTCTGTCAAATTATTATTATTTTACCTCAATAAAATGTATTGCTGCTTCTCTCTTTTGAGTGAGGTGCATTCCACTCATCCGTGACAGAGGTGAAATGATCATATAGAGGGTGAAGAAGAATGAATTGACAAGTCTTCACAAAGGGATTTAAGGGATGTAAAGGATTGAGTGACACTCTACAGTGTCATGCTGTTCTGAGAAAGGCATGGACATATAAATGGGAGTGCTGACTACAAGTTATGCAAACCAAGCCTTCAGAGTTACTCAGCACTGGCAAAGCCTCAGCTGGCATAACAGAGTAAAAGAAGTATGCCCAACAGTTAAGGAGAAAACCGAGAAGAATGACAGGAATGAGAAGCTTAAAAATGTGTCTCAAGGGAAATGGGAAGAGGCAGAGGAAGTGGAAAAGGGACATAAAAGTATGGTAGATGCAAAGAATAAATGGTAGTAATGCGCACTGCAAAGAGACGAGGCTGTAGAATAAATTCCAGGTAATGATAGTGAGCTCAGGGTTTCCTTCTAGTGGCAACAAAGTGCAGTGCTGCAACATTTTGAGAAAATTTGTCTCAACTGTGGAGGTTTCAGAGAAGACACTGGAAAAACATTGGTGATAAAAGGTCTTATGAAGATGGTTCTACCAAGTGAGAGAGGAGGAGAGGTAGATTAAGTGGGTTTCTGCAAGTTTTTTTAATATTCTTGTCTGGAAGAGAAAAGAGAGAAAAATGGAGAGTGTATCTTGATTTTTCAAGTGTGCTATGTTCATTGGGGTTGTCACTGGCAGCAGTAGAAGAGTCCAAGTGACTCTACACCCTCTGTAACAGGGTGAATCACACCAGTCCTGCAATGCCACCACGTTTACTGGTAACTCACATTGGAAAGAGTCCCAAATTTAAATTCCTCTGCACAGCCAGCAGCAGGCTGGACTGCAGCATCACAGTGTCATGATTAGCTTTTGAATGGGAAGGAGAGGGGAACACAGATGATTTACCCACATCCCTGTTTGAAGGACTTTCTCTGCACAGTACTATGGTTTTAGAGTCATAAGACGGGAAGAGGGTACCCTATGGCATTTCAAACATCCCTCCACATACCCCAGAAGTCAAGCAGCTGGTGACACAGATGAGACTTACCCAAGCATACAACACCAGCATCTTCTCCATGCCTACAGTTATGGACTCCCCATAGAGTGGTCTCACATTTGGAGAGGGCAGTTTCAGCCCCTGTGCAGTTCACGTCATCCAACCAGATAGGGCCAGATCCTTCTCCAAAATGAGCAGAGACCAGAGTGGACAGCGCTCTCCCACAGCCCAGCTGTTGGCAAACAACTTCAGCATCACTTATATCCCAGCTGTCATCACATACCGTTCCCCACTGCTGGCCATAAAAGACTTCAACTCTCCCACTGCAACGATTTTGTCCATTCATTAACCGCAGTGGAGCTATTCTTGGTATATCTGAAGAAAAAAACAAGGGCAGGGATATACGTTAGGTTGCCATTTGAGTGATTAAAAATAAAATGTATGTGAGCCTACTGACATCCAGGATGCATTTATCTGGTTGCATAATGTTGGGATATCTTCCCCAGTCCTTGTATTCACAGATAAGTGGGCAATAGACAGAGTACCATATTCCGCAGAATATAAATTAGAAATCCAAGCCAAGGAAAGCACACAGCTTCTGTTTACAGAAACAACCACACACACGCCAAAAAAAAAAAGAGAGGAATTTGTAACAGGTCTCCACTATGATGAAAGAGAGCTCACAATCCAGATTCAGGACACTTCAGGACAGATCCTGCTGCTGAGGTGGTACATGAATACCCCCTCTTGGAAATCGAAAAAGTTCCGCGTCATACAGATGGACACAGAGAGGAGTTACCTGAGCACACCACACCAGCATCTTCTCCATGCTTGCAGTTATGGGACCCCCAAGACTGGGCCCTACACTCAGAGAGGGCACCTTCGTTCCCTGAGCAATTCACATCGTCCAGCCAGATGGGGTCAGGTCCTTGCCCAAAATGAGCTGAACCAGGGGCTGACAGCGCTGCCCCGCAGCCCAGCTGCCTGCAGACAACACTGGCTTCAGCTGTATCCCAGCCGTCATCACACACGGTTCCCCACTGCTGCTCATGAAACACCTCGATTCTCCCAGCGCAACGATTCGGACCGTTCACGAGCCGGATGGGAGCTGGTTCTGCAACACCTGGACCAAAACACAATTGCAAAGTGTTTGAGGAGCTTTGCATGCCCCAGAGCTCTGTGGAGAGGGCAAAAACCCCTCCTTGCAGGGGTCTGGAAGCCAACAGGGCTTGAGTCCGTGATGTGTAAGGTGGCATGAGATGCCTATGGCCTCACAGCTTGATCCCACATCCTTGGCTGGAGCTTTTGCAATAAATCAATCACCTGCAGAGTGATCATAGACGAGCATCCAGGTTACTTCCCTAACAGCAGAGCACCAAAATGGGGAGGAGGGAACAGAGCACTGGTGGAAACAGTGTATTTGAGAGTGCTGAGTCCCCACTCGTGAGCTTCTACAAGCCTGGCCATCAGGACTGGCCAACAAAGTTCGCAGCACCCTAGTCCCCACAAGAGGTCCAGCGCCACTGGCACCCTTCCTACAAATAGAGGCCGTCCCTTGTACCCCACATTTCATGACATGCATTAGTGGTACCTGAGCACTCCACACCAGCGTCCTCTCCGTGGTTACAGTTGTGGTCTCCCCAAGGCCGGGCCCGGCACTCGGTCAGGAAGGTTTCATCCCCTGCACAGTTCACATCATCCAGCCAAATTTGGCCGGTTCCTTGCCCAAACCGAGCAGAGCCAGGGGCTGAGACCACTGTCCCACAGCCCAGCTGCTTGCACACCACTTGAGCATCTGTCAAATCCCAGCTGTCATCACAGACGGTCCCCCACTGCTGTTCATGAAACACCTCGACTCTCCCAGAGCAGTTGCTCGAACCGTTCACCAGCCGGACTGGAAGCAGCTCAGCAAATCCTGTGTTGGGAAATAATGAAGACCTCAATTCTCTGTTGTATTTTAGTCTGTGCTGACAGGGTAGAGCACTGTGCTGCTCACTCCTGAATTGCATCAGTCTGGCATAGACAGACATTGCTGGTTTTTTCATATCAGCTCAGCAGACCCTTGCAGCAATTTCAGTCCCTTGGAGCAGTGGTCTCCAGCTGACCTCTCCTGTTGACTAGTCCCTGCTAAAATCAGCCAGCTCTGTTTGAACCTTTATCTCACCAGAAGATGACAGTTATGCCTGCAGCCTGTTATTGTGGTGGACCAGACTAGGACGAGTAGCACTGGGCTGGCCAGCTGAGCTGGGAAGGGACAGGGACCTGTGGACTAACACTGGTCCAGGAGCACCAGGTTGCCTTATGGTCTAGGCTGTGTTAAGGAGTCTTAGCATCTGGGATCAGAATTTTGATAAAGCAGAAAGAGTTGATTGAGGACTGCTAGTATTAGATGCTGAATTTTTCTATCATCTCTGGTGTTGGTGAACATCAGGTGTCTGGTGCTGGGGACTGTGAGACAGGCCAGACAAATCTCACTGGAGGTCCCTATTTCCTTCACAGATGTGAAGTCAACCCACACTGTTAGATTTAATATCTGCATTTTTCACATCTACGGTCTGAGATATATACCTCCTCCTCAGACTACACAACTGCTGATGGGGACTGCTCAGGACTGGCTGGGCAGAGCAGTGGACTGGAAGACCTACAGGCATCCCTGACAAATGCATTTTTGTGAATCTGTGTGAAGGAAGAGGAACAAGAGAAAGAAGAATGGTAGCTGGTGACCCAGAGCTGTCAGCCATGGATGAACTGGACAGTAGCCGACAATCAACAAGAAGATCCCTCCTACTCCACATGCTACAATATATACTGTTGCACTACAAGAAGTGCCAAATTATTGTGTTGAAGAGTAGCTGAGCTGAGAAAACATCCCAAAATGAGTGTTTCCTCCGTCTGCTGTAGCAAATTGACCTCCAGAAGCAATCCATGAAAAAGACTTACGTGAGAAGAGAGAGGTCAGAATTGTCTGTAGGTTTAGACACATCTTTTTCCAAAGCACTTTTGAAGCACTCTAAGTCACTTTCTTTGGAAGACCTATTTGTGCTGAAGGACCTGGGCCTCAGGATCTGTCTGAAAGGATTGCCCAGAAACAGCTTCCCCCATGGCATGCCATGAGCGATGGGTACCTGCACAAACCACGGCAGCATCTTCTCCATGCCCACAGTTATGGCTTCCCCAAGGAGTGGCTCTGCATTGGGAGAGAGCAGCTTCTGTCCCTGTGCAGCTGACATCATCAAGCCAAATGGGGCCAGATCCTTGTCCAAAGTAAGCCCCATGGGTAGCCAACAATGCCTTCCCACAGCCCAGCTGCCTGCACACCACTTCTGCCTCGACCAAGTCCCAGTCATCATCACACACAGTTCCCCAGTGCTGGCCATAAAACACCTCGACTCTCCCAGAGCAGTGGGTCAATCCATCCACTAATCGAAGCGGGGCTGGTTCTGCAAAGCCTACAGGGGAAAAAAAAGAAAAAAAAAATATCAAGAAAGTATCTGGTGCAGAGTCTGGTGTATCTGTCCTCCACCTGGCAATGAACGTAACATCTCTCACAGTTTTGCATGGGAAAACGTTGCACAAAGAGGCAGCACAAGCACTTCCTCAACCATCACAGCATTAGCTGCTCAACAACGGATTTTACAAACTAAAATATACCTGGGATAGCAGAGGGCAAGCCCCAGTCTTGTTCAAATATGGATGTCCAGTGCTTTTAAGATGTTCTAGCCTCTGTCTGCCATTGCAAGGGGTTTTAGGTCTGCTGTGTGTCTTGCTGCCAGCCCCTTATAGATGTTCCAGGTCCCTTAACACACTCTAGAACGTGCTAGATACCTAGAGGTGCCAGAATGACTCTCATACTGTCTATCTCTATCTGCCTCTTAGCTTCATGTTAATGCTGTTTTTACCCACAAGACAGTGAAAAAAATGTGGATTTCTCAATATATTAAGACCCTACAAACTTTGCAAAACTCTGTATGTGGTTATGGAGGAAAGGTGCTAATTAGCACCTTGTTACAGGAAAGGCAGGTGGAAACCAACTCTTCTCCTTCCAATGTTGTCCAAGTGATCAGCATATTCATAATATCTGGCCCACCAGCAAATGCCTAATGGTAAACCAGCTGTGACATGTGCGGCCTCTTGCTTGACCAGAGATCTGGTGAACTGGGAAGGAGTGGGTGGCTCTGGGAATCATGAAAGGAGACTTGGAGGTGTAACCTTGGGGCTCCAGTTACATGGGAGGACCTGATACTAATACACTGGGTGGGACAATGCAGGCAAAGGGAAGAACCTCACTTAATGCAAGAGTTTTTGGGGAACTTCAAAAGTAACTATGCCTACTGGCATGAGGGTGGGATGGTGGGGCTGCCAAAGCCGCTGCTCCCTGCAGTGAGAGAGGATGCTCTACCAGGGCATCTACTGGCCATGTGCTATAGTGTGGGGAGCCCTACAAGTGATTCCGGCAGTGCCACTGTCTTTTACCAGTGGCTCATGTGGTGGTGGATATTAGTTAAGGAGAAGAGGCAAGACCACTGTAGGGCTTAACAGTATGAGTCACTTTTTATCTCACAGTTCTCTTGGTTCTTGGGGTCAGAGCTGCTCCAAAGGG
Organism: Fregata magnificens; assembly: GCA_013389945.1. NCBI lineage: Eukaryota > Metazoa > Chordata > Aves > Suliformes > Fregatidae > Fregata > Fregata magnificens. Next base: position 41,704 of record WAAD01020050.1, on the reverse strand, counting down.
AACAGGGCCTTCTACAGCACCTCCAGCATCTCTCCACACCCCACAAAACCTACTCGTATCCTGCAGAATGGGATTTACCTGAGCACACAACACCAGCATCTTCTCCATGCACACAGTTATGGCTTCCCCAAGGTTTTGCATTGCATTCGGAGAGGGCAGCTTCGGTTCCTTTGCAGATCACATCATCAAGCCAAATGGGGTCAGGCCCTCCTCCAAAGTAAGCTGAGGAAGGAGCAGATAGAGCGGTCCCACAGCCCAGCTGCCGGCATACAACTTCAGCATCAATTATATCCCAGCTGTCATCACAGACAGTTCCCCATTGCTGGCCATAAAGCACCTCCACTCTCCCAGCACAGCGACTTGAACCGTTCACTAATTGCAGCTTAACTGTTTTTTTAATTTCTGCATTAAAAAAAGAAAAAAAAAACAATGACAAAAACAGGGTCAGGGATTGCGCATGGAAAGGTTGCCTAGAGATCAAAGGCAAGGAAAGATCTCCACTAGCACTGCCCAGGACTTGACAAGGTGAAGGCTGATGAGTATCAAGTTCTGTATCTTCCTCTGTGGTTTCAGAGCTCAGAATCAGAGAGATAAATAGCATAGATTGGGAATCCCTTATGAAACAGGACTGTGCAATTCCCCTGTGAGGTTACTCCTGGGGTGGGGACTGGCCAGGCCAAGACACCCACATGTCTTATAGACCTGTTGGTATCTTCATGTGAGGTGGGTGTTGAAATTCTAATTAGTCAATATCTCTGGAGCTGCTCAGCTGGCCAAATACTGGCATTTGATTTAATTGCCCAAATAAGCATTCAGCAGCACATGTGATGCCATAGGTATTCCCCTGACTCCTGCTCTGTAGGGTCTCCCTTAGGGCCTGTATCTCATCTGCCAGGTTGTACCAAATGCCCCAGGGCATCTCTAATTGCACTTGGCAACTCTGCGTAGGGAACTGACTCCACTCTAGATCTCCATTGCTTGCAACAGGAAGGCACCCAGCCCAAGTGGTGACACCTGCATTTAGCCATGTATATGTCTGGGTCTTAACATGGAGCTGAATCCCATTCCAGACCCAACTAGCGGGATGTGCATTTGGAAATTTGGTTTGTTGTTCAGTGTTGAGTGGAGTAGTGTTTGGGAAATACTGACCTGAAAGAGGGCAATAGGCAGTCTGTCAACATCCCAATCCCCTTTCTAATTCCTGGGGTCCATGGCCCACTTGAAGAGTTACTCCCCAGTTAACCATGATGTAGAGGGGTAGGGCACAGCTTCAAGCCTTCCCCACCCAGTTCCTGGAGCTCAGCATTCATTAGCATCATGCTGTGATGTCCAAGTAAGGACTGGCTCACAGACAAGTGACCCACAATTGAATTTCTCATCCCAGTCCCAGTCTGGAGAATAAACACATCCACCAGGAGAGAGTATTGTCACAAAATACAAATGGAAAGAGGCCATGTAAATGCTCAACTTCCCTGGCATATTTCAGCCATGACATATGTGCATGAAGAGTATGTGCATTCAGGTGGGGATCCTTCAGTCTCCTTGCCCGTTAACTTCACGGTGATGGCATAAGAGGCAAGAATAATGTGCATCAGGGAAAAAAACCCATGATCTCTGTTCTGCCCCAGTAACAGAATGAGCACAAACACCACCCACCCACACACATTGTTTAACTGGTAGAACTGAGCTGGATAACGCTGTCCTTGGCATGGTACAGGTCAGTACCTGAAGCAGCCATCCCCATCCTGAGCCCTAAGGGTAGCACTGACGGAGAAATAAAATGTTGCAAACAGGCTTAAAAACCTCCCTCTACACAGCACAGCCTGCTGGGGTCACACAGGGAGGGGTGTAAACGTGAGTTACCTGAGCATACAACACCTGCATCTTCTCCGTGATTGCAGTTATGCTGTCCCCAGGGCCTGGTCCTGCAGGCAGAAAGGTCAGCTTCTGTACCGGTGCAGTTCATGTCGTCCAGCCAGATATGACCAGTTCCTTGACCAAAGTGAGCCGAGCCAGGGGCTGACAGTGCTTCCCCACAGTCCAACTGCCTGCATATGACCATGGCATCGGACAGATCCCAGCTATCATCACAGACGGTTCCCCACTGTTGTTTCCAAAGCACCTCGAGCCGCCCCGCACAGCGGCTGGGGCCGCTCACAAGTCTGACGGGAACTGAGATGGCAACACCTGAATCCCAAAACAAGCCAAGGTGGAAAATGGGCATGAGCCAGGTTTTGGCTGATAGTAGAGAACATAACATCTTGCTCTTGCAGGAATAATGCCATTTTGGGTCTGTCTGGGGAAGGATTGCTGAAACGCTCACCACTTTTTTTTTCCAGCAGGAACATTATAAGAAAAGCTTGCTGGCTAATTAATGATGTAAATTTCTTGCACAGATGGTGTTAGGACCTCTAACACACCTCTGCATGTCCATAAGCAGCTGCAAGATCTTAGTCATCTGGGACAGTTCTGATCATAGGATTCCTACTAATATGTCCCTCCCAGACACATGCCAGGTATTCAAAACCTTGGATGAGAACCAATCATTTCCAGCCACAGAACAGTCCCAACATACCCTCCGACATGGTGTGTGACAGCTCCACACCACAGAAACCCTAGGAAAACCTCAGATTATGGTCCTTAGGAAGATGGAGGTCCCAGAGTAAGTGCTTCCACACAACCTGAGCTGCTGTAGCACCATGGGTCTCAGATCATCCCTCCCCACCCTCATTGTGCAGCTCCCTGCTCCATGCACAAGACCATGAATGTTCCTCCTGAGGTCTGCCACTCTCCCTGTGTTGTGCAAGTAATCGAAGGAGGCTTTCAGGTCACTTCTCTGGGTACAAATTAGGATATTCACATCCTTGTCCAAAATGCTTGTCAGAACTTTGCTATCCAGAGCTCGCTCACCTAGTGCCATGTGGAGCACAGTTTGTTCACCTAAATGAAGGTTTCTAGTGCCATTTGTAGACCTGCACCCTCCAGAGCAGTAGTTGGAGTCCAGGACTGAGAAACTAGAGCAACTCAAATGGCTCTAGGCACCTACATTAAGGCAACTGCCTACAGTCCATAGGGTAGGATTCACCTCCCAGCTGCTGACAGTTGCAGTGTTGTCCATACGAAACAACTGGACTCCCATACAGTGCAGAAAAGAAGGTATTTCCAATCAACATCCACCCATAAGGGAGGAAGACCTGAAGTAGAGAAGGGCCTCTTTCTCTTTACAGGTATAAGGAAAATCCAGGCTACTGTTGGGATCTAAGCCTGGCAGAAGATGCCAGAGATCCCTCTTTATTCAGAAAGGCCCTGTCAGATGCTTAAACTGTGTCTACATCTTTGGTCCCGGGTGCTGCTCCCCACAGCCTTTATACGCTTATATCAGAGGCTTTAGAGCAAGGGTTGCCACCTAAGGCTTGCCAGGTCCATTCTTCTATGCTGTTGGAAAGCACGGATATTTTTCTAAAAAACTTTAAATTCCCAGATCATCCTCCTTGATCGTTTGCAGATCTGGCACAGCCTTTACTTCATCCAAGCCCCTGAAACAGCCTCAACTTGTACCAGGTTTTGTCAAAAACCAACATCACTGTCTCAGGATAATCCTTATCCAATTCTTTTCACTACTTTTTGGTTTAAGTTATTGGATTATGCTGATTTGCAGGATATAAATGCAGCTGCATTAAGCACTGACTCTGATAGGGAGGCAACGGAGGTCTGCTATGCTTATTCACTCCTAGGTCCCGGCTCCAACACAGACTGTGACTCTAGGGTGGAGGAAAAAACCAGGACTACATTCTGGATTACACAGTTGTCAAAGGAAGCTCTCTCTTTACACTTGCATTTGTTTGTTCCCAGGGTTTGTCTCTGTATATTTGCATTGTTAATGCCTCTAAATCTCTAGGTGACCTTCAGAAGCCAAATGATCATCTCTACTACTGTCTTCTCTTGTCTCAGAAACATTAAGCCCTTTTCCAGTGCCAGGAGTTAAAACCCAAGCTTCCTGGATCTTCAGTCCTTTATTCCAGCCACTAAACGCATTACCTTGCCAAGACTGGGGATATGAGAGGGGTCAATCCATCATTTATCCAGCCATAAAGTCCCATTTATCAGGCCGTATCTAGAACCCTGTTCTCCAGGAGCAAAGGAGAAAACTTACCCCAAAGACATGCCAAGAGGAAGAGCACAGTTTCCGTCCTGGTTCCAGTGAAGGCAGCCAGGCTCCCACTGCGGGCATCCCTGGGTGGGAGAAGATTTCCTGGTAGTCCCATGGTAGCAGCAGAGACCTTATACAATTCAGCTCCTGAAGGCCTGGTGGCAGGGTAGAGCAGGAAGATCGTCCTTGTAGGAGAGACTAAGAGTCAGTGACTGGCTGGGGAGGCAGGAGAGAAGACAGTAAGGTCCAAGACGGGAGGTAGATGACAAATATTCCTTACCCTGACTCCTCCCCTTAATTGGCCTCTCCCCCTTCACCCGCCAGTGCTGGCCCCCTCCCTCCAGTTCCTTGCATCTACCTATGCTACTTCCCTTCTCCCATGCTCTTCTGTTCATCAACATATTAAGGGAAAATAACACCTGCTAAAAGGTAATGAATCTTTTCTCCTCTTTTGTTGTTTTGGCAAAAAGCAAACTGTTTCTGGCACTTCTGCCATTCTCCTGGCATGACTAGCTCATGAACAGGCAGTGCCCTAGGAAGACTTCTTGGAGAAGGCAGGAATGATCCGTGTCTGCCTGTGCCTCTGACTCTTTAAATGCTGTCTAGGAACGGGGAGCATGTGGAAAACAAGAAAACACTTTTCTTTGGTGTGAGGGTTTTCAAACACAGGAACAGGCTGCCCACAGAGGTTGTAGAGTCTCCAACCTTGGAGATATCCAAAAACTGGCTTGATATTGTCCTTGACAACCTGCTCTAGCTGACCCTGCTTGAGCAGGTGGCTGGACTATATGAGGAAGAAGAGGTCCCTTCCCACCTCAGCGACTCTGTGGATTAAATCCTGCCTGAACTAGGGGACAGTGAAACAATCTCCATATAGTGGTGGTGGGGAAGGGTCTCTTAGGAACTGGGTGGGCCCACATTCATGAAGCCACTGTAAACCACTTGCAATAATGAGGACTTCACGATCAAAGAGTGCAATGCGAGACATTGTCCCAGGACAGGGACACAGCATGTGCAAGTAAGAGGTTGAAGTAGGAAGAAGATAAACACAGCCTCTGGAGAGATATGGCTTGCAAGGAGTCTGTTTAACATCAGCTTGAATAAAAAACACTGGTGAACCTACATTTCTGGTATTTAATGCTGGTGATTAAAATAATGTTTGTTTTCAGAAAAACTTTAAGTTAGCCTGCAGTTCATTTATTTTCAGGACTAAGTCTTCCGTTAGAGAAATGTTTTTCACTGGTGCACTCCTGGGGAAAAGCAGACTTTCTGAGATCTACAGGGCCAAACTCACAGTCACCAGATCAGATTCAGCCTGATGACGATGCTTTTGGTGCCATGGACCAGTTGTTTTCATGGACACAGATTATGGATGAATTTTTGGACATCTGTGATGGTATGATTGGCCTTGACTCCAGAAGATGTCCAAGACGAACATTTGGAGGCATGAGGAACAATATAAGGTGCAGGGCCTGTCTGATTGCCTTGTTGTCTATCCTGCCCCTGTCAAGAAGCTTTTGGCTCTGACATCTTTACTGCTGACCTTCAAGTATCCTAAGCTGCTATTTCATCATCCTTTGGTTTCTCTTCTTCAGAAGAAAAAAACGCAACTCTTTTGGCTTCTCCTTATTGATCATGTGCTCTATGTCCCTGGCCATCTTGGTAGCTCTTACCTTTGAGCCAAACCATGGCACAGACCAAGGCTGAATGCAGAAACCCTTTGGATCATAGAAAATATTCAGGTTGCTCAATATATTTGGTCTTTCCTATTTTTTTTCCTCCTGTCTGCATTTTGGGAGTGTAGAAGACTCCTAGATGGAAGAGGAAGCACATTTTGAGTCATATTTGCACAGGAAAAGTGTCAAGAGGTGAATCTTACTGAATCACATGCAATGAAGAAAATTGAGCAGATGAACTGGCAACTGGAAAGAAAGGCTTTGAACAGAGCAGACTGCGAGAGGGACAGAGACCATAAGCCAAGAGGAGAGATCCCATGAGATATCAGAGCAACAATGAACAAATCTTATCTGCTGTGGACAAAATATCAGCAACATGTATGTCTCTGAAGGGAGCCACTGACTCCCTGGCTCTGGGCAAAGATGCCCAGATCTTTGTCAGTGGTGCCAATTATTCTTCCTGCTCTGCCCTAGTGTTTCACATTTTCAATCAAGATATGTCTTTCTCAAGTAGCCATTGTTCTTTCAGCTTGCATTCTGAGCCTACTATTTACTATTTCCTTCAACTTCAATTGGCTTTGTAGTTCCTTGTTTACCCTTCAATCCTATTCCTATTGACTTTAGTATAACCCTATATATCTTCCTTGTCCCCACTTACTGGAAACAATAGGCCTTTGGCCAAGTAGTGGAACAGCTCTGCATTCCTCTGCTGCTACATCTCCCTCTGCTTTTGAAAGCATCCTGCCTTGGCTTATTTCCCCTCCCTGTAGTTGGAGGAGGGGAGTCTGCTGTATTGCTCTTTCCTAAAGTCTTCTCAGGACCATGTAACATAATTTGTTCATGCAAAGCCATGCTGCAGCATTGACATAAATCTGCAGCGTTAACAGGTTGGGAAGGAAAGGAACATTGTGCTAGGGGCAGGATGAGCCACATGTGGCTTGAATGCTAGTGTTTGAACAGGGCACACAGACATCTGGAGCACAGCACATGAGTGAAGGCATTTGACTATAGTATATAAGAACAGAGCTGTTCTCTAAAGGAAGAAAAGACAGGAGCTGAGGACAGCAACCACACGGGCAAACCAACGACCTCACCCACAAGGAACAGTTCCACAGCACCAGAAGAGCAAAGAAGGATAATGAGAGCAATGGGACCTACCAACAGAACAGTAACCATTAGGTGAAGACAGGGTAATGAGCCAGCACCAAGGTCAATCCAGGAAATCCAAGCAACAACTGAGGAATAAGGCTGAGAACAGGCACACCCACACCAGAGCTCAAGTAAGGATTGAATTTCCAACCCTGAGCTTAAATGGAGCCCCTGGCCAGAGGGTGTAGGTGGAGGCTCCAAGCGTGGGTATGGGTGCTAGGGTAGACTCCAGGCTTGGGCAATTAAGGCCTACTAATGCACTCAGCATCCTGAAAATAAAAGAGGGGGGAAAAATGGTCCTAATTTTAGTGGTCTTGGAGAATATCTTGCAGTTTTATATCTCTTTCTTTACGTCTTAGCTCCTGACCTAGTGGTCGTTGGGCAGAATATGTCGGCCATGAGCAGGTGTGCAATAAAGTTGGCCTAGTCTTCACTGCCAACAGGGCTAGTAGACTTCCTTTTAGTCAGGTCATCTGGCTGTGACATTGCTCAAGACTTCAACATGGATGTGTCAACCCCACTGACAAGGAGGGAAGGCATGGCTGCCTGCCCCAGGACAACTTTCCTTCTCTGGACAGTGTCTTGCTAAGCTTGAAGCCATCTCCTGGTGTCTCTGGTTGCCTCTATCAGGAAGTTAGGCTGTCATTAATTACAAGCAGTACTTTGGCAGCTGCACCACTGCAAGGAGCTGGGCTTCCCTGCAGGCTCTGTGGAGTCTCAGGGGTACACAAACCACAGAGCTGTCTCTGGGTCAAGGTCCACAAAGGTCCTTCCCCTTCTTTGATTCCCCAAAGCCACTCTGTGGGGACAATCATCTAAATCTTGTAGAAGTCTGATTATCTGTGATGCTTTTGGCTGTGCTCCCCAGGGAGGTCCCATCCTGCACTACACCTCTTTCAGCACAAAGACAAGGCTGTGCTTCTAAATCCCACCGCATCTTGCACAGCTGGCCCTGCTTCATTGAAACCCATCACCTGGTTTAGGCTCTATCAGGCTGGACCAAGAGAGGTGCAATGGCACACTGTCTTGTCTGCACACCCTTTCCTAAAGTCTTGTACAGTACCCCTGGCCCTAGAGCTGACCGTGCATGTCCGTCTTGGACATGTCCTATGTATTTGAAGAGTTCCCATTCTTGGCTTGGAAAGTGGAGGGGATATTCTAGTAGCACTAGTAGTCATACCAGTGGGTATTTGTGTTTTGCACAGTGGAGTAAGGGGGGGATTGTAGCTTTGTGACTGCAGGAGGCTTTTCTAACCGTATCTTTTTTTTTTATAGTATTCTTCATCATCAAAGGAAGAAAATCTCTTTCTTATTTTTATAAAAAAATAAAGACACCTATACACTCGACCTTAGGGGAATACTGCACCATTGATTTTTATTCTCTGAGCTACCATATCTGCTATTTTTTTCTTTCATGGAATCTGTAAGGAGCTTCTCTGACAAATGCTGTTCCTACAGGTCCATGATCTCTTCTGCTTGTTCTGGAGGTTTCGGCTCCCTTGCCCACCTGGGAGTGCTGTCAAGGCTGCCTGAGATCTCTTCTGCATCTCCTCTAAACTCCTCTAGCTACACAAGCTCCTAGACTGTCCCTCCATGCACGGCTACTTGTGACACAGCTCAGGGTGACCAGAGCATTCAGAAACCCTTCCCCACCCCTTCCCAATTTAGCTGTCCCTCCTGGTTCCTTGGGAATCCCAAACTTTCAGGGCAGGTGTTGCTTTTCCTCAACTTTTCTGTCTTGGATTGTTGCTTGTGCCTTCTGCTTCCCAACTTTTCAGCCAAACTTGAGGTGGCTGCTCAGGCTTGGCTTAGCCTGCTTTTCTCTTGCTGAGGCCACCCTGACCTTTCGCTGAAATACTTTTTGTTTGCATAAATTCAGCCTCTTTGTGGCTTTTGCTGATTTAATGCATGGCTTTATGGTCACAGGCTGACAGGGATGTTTGTCAGTGGGGTGCCATGGCGGGCAAGGCTCAGCCTGACTGCTCTCACTGGCTCAACCAAGTGCAAGGGCTCTGCAAGAAGCTCAGCATCTGCAGCAGGGAGACTGGAAACAGCTGCTGTGTCTATATGGTTCACCCAGCTGCGATATTTGCACGCTGCAGCCTTGTAGATCCAGTAGACAGAGCCTTGCACTTGTTAGTAAAAACCATAGGTTTTGTGTTAATACACCAATGTAGGGCACAGGATTTACCTTGATATGAGCAGATTTTAGGTTGTTTTAGCTGTGACGGTGATTGTCTAATGCTCACTTAACTTTTGCCTAGTGGTATTTGCACAGCTAAGCTATAAACAAATAGGAAATGCATTTAAAAAAACCCCCAAACCCCAACTAAACACCAAACTATGTAGCCCTTGAGAAATATTAACACTGTATGTTCACTGAGGCTGAGGGGCTACTGTGTAATTTATTGATGTTGAACATGCATGTGTTGTGAAGTTTATGTAGACCACTTGTAACTTATTTTTCCTGTAACAATCATGTAATTAGGGCTATAAGTGTTAATATAATTGCAATTAGACCAATAATTTTAGTCTATATTTGTTGCCAATATAGAGAATAATTGTTGGTCTATATTTTTTGCCAGTTATTGACTGGGTCAATAATTGTTGCCAATAATTGTTGCCAATAATCCTTGCACTGTTAAAACATGAAATAAGCTAACACTAAATTCTTGGCTCTCCATATAAAGTATATTCTCCTTGTTTGCCCATAATAAAGAAGGCAATTAAATGCAGTAACAGTTCACAAAAATCTTGCAAAGATTGCATTCGTACCTGCCTGTATTTTAAAGGAAATGAAATTCTCTTCATTTCTCAGACCTGAAAACTGTGCACAGTGTAATACAGGACCAAATCAGAAATATTTATAATTACTTTTAACACCGTCAAAGAACATGTTTGAAAGTAAGTAATTGAGCTAATGAGGTAGTAATGCCATTAAGTTCTTAAGTGGTGTGCCGTGTGCCACAGCCCTGCTAAGGACACATGCAAGTCAAACCAGCTCTACCTTGCAGGTTCTCCCTTTTTCTTGTCTCAACAATTTTGCATCTGTCTGCTTTCACCTTTCTTCTCTTGCTTGGCTTTCATTTGTGAGCTCTCTGGCAGCTCAGCAATGATCTCACGCAAGAGACACAGTCACACCAAACTGCGCATCAAGGGCCTCAAGCTGCAATATTTTTCTGCCGTGTGTAGAAGAAAGGTGTATAATACAACCATTAGCAATGGCAACATTTGACCTGTGTCAAACTGGAGCATTGCATGTTAAAATCATGGCAGCTTCTGGGGCTTTTTAAAAAACCCCCAAACCCCAAACCCCCCTTTTCATTGGGAACAAATGGCTGTAAATTTATTTCATTTAAGTCTTTAGCTACCTTAAATTTGGCATGCTGTGTGACAGTCAAGGCTTTTACTTGTTCTGCAACTTTGGCAGTTTGAGGCATTAAATAGTTCATGAAAGAGTTAAGTTCTATACTGTCATTGCAAAAGTAACTTTAAGTAGATACCAATTTGTTTACAAAACTTGGCTTTGCACACAGAAAGGGGTTTGATTAGTGCAAAATGCTTGATCCTTCATATTAAAACATCATGTTCTAATGCATGCACATTTTTGTTTGACATCAGTCGTTGCAAACATTACATCCCTCAGGCAAAGCAGGAAAGGATTTTCTCACATCAGTTTGTAAGGGTGACGAAAGGCACAGGAGCTGATCATCAAAAGTTATGACTGTTGGAAGTATGTGCTGTTTGCTAATGACTAGATTTTGGTGAGGCTGTCTGATTGCTGACTGAGATAAGGCAACTGTACAACTTTGCCAAGGGCTAACAATGGCCCAACTCTTACGACTTGTTCAAGTTCGGTATCAATAGCTATGACTTTTTGGTTTTAGGGCTGTAAAGTTCATTTGCTTTTTCAGTTGTAAACATTTGTTGAGTGATATTTTCAGCCAGGTTTTGATGACGGACGTCTTTCTTCTAAGTTCAGGTGCAGTCATTTTCTTATGTACAAAATAATGCAATAGATTACTATGCAGGCAAAGAGCATTGTGTTAATATTTGTTCTTCTTTTCCACTTGAGGAAGTTACCTATTGAACAAATTGCTCATCTCTTTTAAAAGGGTCTCTAGTGTAAGTTATTAATTTCAATTAATGAATTTAGTTCTCACTTCAAATACATAACTTTTGATTTCTTCAACTGTTAACTCCAGTTCCTGGAGCATTAACACCTCTTAGTGTGTTCTTTTGTTTGAAATTCATTTTCCCACTAGTTCTGCTACTGAATTTGCTTTAAATGTCTCTACCTCACCTACGTTCCCTTTAAAGAAATACACATTTACCCCAAAGCTTATCATTCTTTCAGATGAGATGGCCTTTCCTCTTCTTGATCTGCTTGAGGTATCTTCCTGCTGCCTTAAGCTCCTGAGAGTAGAACTGCAGTGGAGAGAGTAATTTCAGGTGCTCAAAGAAGTAAATATTTTCTTTGTCAAGGTGAATAATATGTGAATTCCTCCCTCTTCTCCCAGCATTAGTCTGGTGAGGTGCCTCAAGCTTTCTCTGTTGGAGAACAGACCTGTCATTATTCATTATAGCTCTTGGAAAGCTTCCAGCTAACCGGTAAAGCGAAGCAAATCTTTGTCACGTACAGAACAGCTCTGCAGAAACAAAGTGGGTTCCTCATTCTTGAAGCATAACTTGGGAGAAATCAACAGTGCCACATCCTTTCCATGAGCACCTTGCTTTCGGTCAGGCTCTGGGGCTCCCATTGCTTAGGCCTTCAGCAGTGACAGCAAAAAAACCTCTTCCCTTCTGCTCAGAGATGTTTAATCCTCAAAGGAATAGCTAGTGCGCATTTATAGTCAGCCTCTTCCTGGGGATGTGTTCGGATGATAGCAAATAGGGGCCAAAGCTAAACTGGGGCATGAAGCAGAACATTGCCAATAAGGAGCTGTTCAAGGACATAATTGTACCCGGACAATCTGTTTTGGGTTTTTTTTTTCCTCTGAGCACCTGGAGGGCCATTCTGACGAGCATGGTGTCACTCCCATCTCCATTGTCCTGCACTAGACCAGAAATGAGATGCTCTGTGTTGTAGCTGTTATACCATGTTATGTCTCATGGATGATATCTTTGTGTAGATGGAGACAGCGAGGACTCACCTGCGAGATCCGTAAACTGGAAAAGGGATGGGGGAGGAGAGATCTGTAAAGTTCTTGCCAAACCTTTACAAGTATCTCTCTGCAAAAACCAGCCCATTCTCAATCTCTGTTGAAGATGATACCAGGAAGGTACGTAGGTACTGGGATCTGGTGAAACATTTAGCCAGCACTGAAGAAAGGCCCTGGACAAACAGTGAGGGATAATGTTTGGCTGGGGTGTGTCCAGACCATTCATCACATCAACACTGTGTTTTTGTTATTCACCAGCTCATTAATTAGTAGTTAACCCAGACTCCGTTAGTAGGTCTCTGCCTCTTTTTCTACATCAGCTTGTGATCCGTCTCTTCTCTGAGTGTCGCAACTGGACTGACATCCAAAAAACAGTTGTGGGAGAGGGTCACAGCAGGCACACAAGAGGTTAAGTTGTAGGATAGTGGAGATGGAGGGCAGGGTGCTCCAACTCTTGGCTGATGCATCACCAAAAGGCAAGGTCTTTGGTATGCATATGCATATTTAGCCTGGTGGTAGATGAGGTGAGCTTTCCTGAGGCTGCAGAGACTTTCTAGGAGGTCCCTGTGTCTTGACTGACCCTTTTCTATGTGAATGGGAATCTGTGATTAGGGTGTCTTGTATGTAAAATGAACGGAGTCCTTCACACAGAAGTTTTGCCCTGAAAAGAAGCCAAAGAGTTCCTTCCAGCTGAAGAGCAAGAAGCTCCTTGGATGCTAGTCCATGCTCTTCCTGCAACAATCCTGCTTGCAGATAGCCCACCACAGCCTGGAAGTACCAGGGCAGAAACCCAGGGATGAGTGACTACAGACACAAGCTCCAAATCCTGTCGGAGCAGAGACATGGAGGTATTCAAGCTCTGGACCTTCACTTCACTGCACATCATCACCAGGTATTTTGACAGATGTCCGGGTATAGCTCATTTTTTCCAACTTCCCTTGTCAGCATATTTACACTTGTATGTGTTTTGTAGCATTAAAGTAAGTATATAAAGTAAGTATAATAATAATAATAATAATAAAAATAAAGTAAAAAAAAGAAAATAATGGTGAGGTAAGTAATGGTGTCAGCATTTTTGGTACTAAGGGCTTTTTTGGGGCAGGTAACTTAATTCCAAAAGCACATTTGATCACAAGGCAATAGACACTATACAAAATTCATGCTTTATAGAGAATAATATTTACTGTCTTTGTTATCAGGGATGTGCAGTTGTAGCAATTGGGGTATGAAAGTGAACAGTTCCAAAAGGGAAACTGCGCATCTATAGGGAAAATAAGCCTTTTGTCGGCGATAATCCGAAAGCTTCCCATGACCTGTAGAAGCAAAGGGAGGCTTTTCCTTGTTTCCAAATCCACAAAAAGTAGAAGTATTGGCAGAAGTAGAGCTTGCCTTTTGGCTCACACTAAACTCCATGCAGCTCTGCCGAGGTCGCAACTCCCTCTGGTGGGATGACGCTGTCTTTGCATGGAGTATTTTGTCAGACACAACAGCATGAGTTTATTCTGTTTGACTTCCTTTCCCCACGTCTTTTCACTTGCTAAAACTCCACCTCTGCAGTGTATGCATGTTTTCATTGAAGGGATTTTTTTTTTTTTTGGTTCATACAAATAGCCTCAGAAGAATGCAGGACTTCCAGAGGCAGGAGGTTTTATGCAAAATATTTAACATTGATTTATACACAGACAGAGAATGCTGTCAGTTTGGGGAGGGCACATATTTTATCTTCTAATATCAAAGCAAGTGAGGACATAGATGCCAGATTGCAAGTAGGAAGGCTTTTTTTCTCCCCAAAGAGACCTCCTCCAAAATATCCCACATCAAGCTCACATTGTCACCTAGCAAAACCTCCTTCCTAGCAAAATTCTCCTGTCCCCTTTTCTCCTCCTTCCTCACCCTGGTTTTTCCTTCTATTAAAAGTAGTTCAGGATGGGAGACAGTCTATCCCCCTGTTTTACCTCCAGGTCTCCTAAACCAGTTCCTGCACAAGCACTTTGGAGCATGGCTAAGGCAAACATCAGGTAACTACTAGGATGGTAAAACAACAGATTTTTACAGCACAGTCAATAACAGTCATTCCTTTTTCCAGTGATTATTCTGCTTTTAGATTAACTGTAATTTATTGGCTAGCCCTACTAGTTTCTTGGGGTCCATTTTCCACAGCATTATAGAAATTTTCTGCTGTTTGAAGTTTCCTGAGGGCTCTTTACACTTCTTTTTACTTATCATAGAGTATTTGACCACAGATTGTACAAATGCCCAGCTCCACCCATTTTTATTTTCTTTCACTCTCATTGTACTGCATTGCAAAGGTTAATAGGTAACCTTTGGAAAGAAAAGGATTGGTTTTATGGTCAGGATTGCAGTGGCTGACAGGGTCCAAAGGTACCAGCAGCCTTCTGAGCATCACCAACAGGTGTAAGCACCTGCATGTGGATTTCTTTAAGAAGCAGCTGCGTTACTGGAAATCCAGGTTTGTGTTTCACTCTGTCGAAGCAATGGTTTATTGGCTGCTTCCGTAGGGAAGAGCTCTGAATGTTTTCTTAGCCCTCTGTTTCCTGCAGGCTTTGTGTTGTGTTGTGTTGGTTGCCAGATGTTTTGGGTGTTGTCCTGAAAGATCTGGGGATTATCTCTGTTGAGGTCTGTTTTGTATGCATTTTTGCATGGTGAACTAGTGCTTGGGAGCGAGAGAAAAACCTCAAACATACCTTCATGTCTATCTATCCTGAAGTCATGTTTACTGTTAGATTTGGCTTTGGGGTTGAGTAGGGTCAGATTTAGCGGAGAGAAATCCACGCTTTGACAGTGAGATGTGGATGTACAGACCCTTTGGAAAACCCTAGACGAGCATCAATATGTAATGGGCACCGATCCCTTACTGCACTTCTTCATTTTGTGGTTTGTTTTTTTTTTTTCCTATGGCATTACGTTCATTTTTGTTCACCCTTCTCTTTGCCCCTGCTTGTAGGTGCTGTGCTCAGTGTACAGTGTTATTCTTCCTATTCAGGGTGTTTGTTGCAGTCTTTGCATTTGCAACAGTGTCAGCATTGCAGTCTCAACAGATTACCTGGCAGGCACTTTAAGCCTTGCTGTTTGTTTTCATGGGGTTTTTTTCCTACGTGCTTTGCAATATGTTGTGCTTTTTCTGTTCTGTTCTGTTCTGTTCTGTTGTGTTCTGTTCTGCTCTATTCTATTCTATTCTATTCTATTCTATTTTTCCTTTGCTTTCCTATTTCCTTGAATCCCAAGCATCTCAGTTCTTGTGGCTCTATCAGACTCAGCTATGGTACAAAACCCAAAGTGAAACAATTTCTCTTGTTATCTTGGCAGCAGAGGAAGTCCTGAAGACGGTGTGTGAAGGCTCAAAAAAAGAGGAAATTATGAAAAAAAAAGTGTCAAAATCTCACATTCTTAATGACTATAGGAATGGACTATATTGTGCCTCAAAAAGATAAAAGAAATAGGACTCTCATATGATATATCATTAGCTAGCTAAGTGTTAGGCTTCTAACATAATCTAGTTTCCTGGTCTCCAAGTACTAGCAGTAAAGAAAACCAGCCACCTCTGGATCATGATATATTTTATTTTCCTGTGAAAGTATGTGTTGAGAAGTTTTTAGTTGTCTTAGTCATTATGACCAGTAAAAACTCTGAAAATCCTTAGGGAAGTTTGGATGGACCATAAAGAATAAGACGTTCCATTTTGTATTGCAAAAAAGTGCATGGTGGGGAGGAGAGAAGCAAATCCATGACCTACATGGACATGTGGTGTGCTTCAAAGCAGAGGTTATTATGTTTTGCTAGGTCAAAGTCAAATGAAGATCTTCCTTTTTTTTTCTATTTGAGTTATATTTATTATAGAATAATATCTATATTTATATATGGTTTTATATCTATACATGTAAAGAGAGAGAGAAAGAATGGGTTTGGTTATATAAATCTTGGAAACTTCTGCTTTAAAATCCTGGTTAATTTAGAAACTTTCTTTTCTGCTTTCATTAAAAATATTTGAGGAAAAAATGGTTATAGTATTTCCAAAGTGAAATATTTAATTTAGAAAATACCAATGTGTCCTTATTTTTTTTTTTGTTTTGTTTGTTTTTTAAAGGCAGAATTTATGTTCTGGGCTTTTGTATCTGTATTGTCTTTGCCTTTTAACTCCAAGGAGCCATCGCAAATCCTGTTACTGGTATTACTAATGAGACACATGTCTGCCCAGCTCAGGAATTGCTCACTTCATAACCATTGACTATTATCAGTGTTGGATTGTCTTCATACAGACCATAAGAACAATCATAGGAATTCTCTGGCTGCTGAATCACTCCCCAGGTTCATCTGCGATGCAACTAAGCATGTGGGTAGTGCACATAAGCAGACAACAAGATATTGGAGCGAATCTGTGAATGATGTAACTCAACTGTGCAGCACCCCACGTCATTTATTTTGCTTTCAAACATAGACTTTTGTCTTCCACATAGGTATGGGGTTCTCGGTCCAGCTGACAGCAGTCATCTTCCTCTTGGTATTGGTATCTACACACCATCCCACTGCAGGTAATTTTGCTCTCTCATGGATTAATTTTGCTCTGTACTAAATCCATTTCAGAGACTATGAATAGATTTGAACTGATGGCCCCTATGACTTTCTTCTCCATTGAAGGAGGTCCAGATTTAGATGATTTCCTGGCTTTCATGTGAATACAGATGTATGTTCTGGGATTCAGTGTAGGCACTAAAACTGAGCACCTGAGAGCTATTTATCTAAGGTACCTGTGCGGTCAATAGGAGAAGACGGGCATAACATAACTGATTTATCTCAGATTCACATCTTCCCAGGGAATGAATTGCTCTGTAGGGAAGGCAGTTTCTCCATGGTTTCTCTACGAGATGATCGCCTCAATGAGATACTTATCTTTTAGGTGGCTAAAATTTGGTGAGATGAACATACCTAGACAGCCTAATGTTGTCAACACTTCAAAGGGAGGTGATTGATAGGTAATTTTGACTTGCCTGATGTGTGGCAGCGCTGGATGCTTGTGATTTGAAATGGATGGCTTTGTGTTTCAAATGCATCTATGTGCTTTTCTTCATCCTCAAATTTGCAGCTGCTGCTCCTGATCAGAGCTGTGAGAGGATGTGCTAATGTCATAGGATAAGGGCTGCAGCTTCAGTGGGGAAAGCACCTATAGGGCATCATAAATGCAAAACTTCTCACAGACTTCTTCCCCCTTAGTCTTTAAAACCACTGTGATTGCTGAGCACAGCTCACCCATTTGTCTCTCGCTTCTGTAGGTGGTGGCCACGATCCGTTGCTTGTCTTGGATGGTTATGAGGATGATGGTATTCGACTCAAATGTTTCTCTGAGAGGTCATTTTCTGAAGTTCAGGTAGTGTGGACAGATGGTAGAGGAGACAATGTCACTGGGACTCCTCTCACCACTGGCACCACCCCTGCTAATACCAGCAGCTCCATCATTCTAAAACCAGGATCTGGAAACTCTGTGTCCTGCAAAATAATTGATAAACTGCTGAAAGCATCAACAGAATCTTCAGTTGTCATTGCAGGTGAGTATAAACTTGTGTCCTTGTGGCCAGGGAGGAAAAACAGTGAGCTGATGCATGCTGAGCAGATTGCCCCAGAACCTCAGATTTCTAGTGGAATAGAATAATCAGTTTTCACAGAAGTTTTCTTCTGTGATACTTCTTGGTCTTTGCACTGAACCACCACTAGGTTCCATGGGCAACTCCCAAACACTGTCAAAATATTAATAATAAAAACACTCTTCCATGGGTGTAATGCCATCTGGGGGAAATGAAATCTTGAGTGGTGCTTATTCTCACTTGCAGGGATGGAGGATGCCGTTCCATCTCTCTCTCTCTTTTTTGCTCTCATTTTCTTCAACTTCTGTTTCCATTAATATAACATCTAATTTTCTATTCTATTCTATTCTATTCTATTCTATTCTATTCTATTCTATTCTATTCTATTCTAATGCAGTGGTTTGCACAAATCTCTGATGGTGCTTTATAAAATAGTCTAAGGATGTAAAAGTTCCAGTGAACTGCTCCTACAGGTGTCTAGGAATGAAATTTAAATCCAAATTAGTTTTTTAGTTTTGTTTCACTTTAGGCATGTAATCAAAGTATGAAGTTGATAGTTCAAGGAAAGTTATAACTGATCACCTGAAACAATTTGCAGATGTCTTCTTTCCTGCCACCTCCCCTTGGCTGGCGGCTTTTGTCGTGATCCTGCTCTTGAACATATTCCTTGTTATTGCTGCAATTTATAAATTCAGAAGTAAGTTCCACTCTTAATGCTAAAGTGATGAATGCTTCATACATTCAGTTGAAAGACGGCATCACCACATCCAGAATTATCTGGGGAGGAGGGTACAGGATTATGAACAATCACCCTCGTGATTCTTCAACCATGGGTTCTTACTGTACTTTTGCTTTCCTTGCATATTAATTTTTAAGCATCTCTTAACTACTCCAACCTCTTGGGGTATAAACCTGTACAATCACATGTGCCAATATGAATTGACATATTACTATAGTGAAATTATAATCTCATTTTTGAAATAAAACAATTCTTGCAAATAACTGATATATGTTAGTGTACCCAAATGTATCCACTGGCTTAATTTATTTGCAAGTCATTTCATTGCTTTATAAGCTAGTTTCTAACTAAGGCAGTTCTACAACAAAAATCTGTTGCCAAGACAGCAAACTAAGTCTGATTTTTTTCTGCCTTCACCATCACTAGTTTTGTTCATTAAATTCTGTATGATTACTCATTATTTTAGTGGAAGATATAAGTATATGCAAACCAATATATTCTGAAAATAAGTTGCTTCCTCGCCAAACATGACCACCATGAAATATGAAAAGTTTCATCTGAAAACCTACAAGCAAGAAGAAAGTAAGATAATGTTTTCCTTCTCCCTGCCTCTTTTCTCTCTCTCTCTCTCTCAGAGAACAAAAAGACAACTACTTGTGAAAGTAAGTCATATTAATACCATACTTAAAAGTCATAATAATACTATATTTCATCATTAACATTTTGAAAGATATGTGCAACAGTAGAAATGTTGGCCAGTGGTATAAACCATGGGGCTAATTAGTTGTATTCCTAAGGTTGTTTTGTAACAGAGACTTCAAAAGATTGGGCCTTTGGTTGACCCTACCTACCTGTAGGCTCCAGCCTTTGGGGAGTAAGTCACCTTAGGTGCAGCCACCACAGAAAGACTGGTCCACTGCTGATTCCTGCTCCTGATGAGCAATGAGGAAATTCTTGAATCCCATTTAACCTCGGCTTTTCTGCCTGCAGATGTTGAAAGAAGTGGTAAAAAGCCTTTGGTACAAGTCACCTTTTGTGCAAAAACTTCACAGGTTTTCTTCCCCCTGACCCACTATCTAGCTAAAAGTTTACCATTTCCACAAAAATGACTTTTTGACAGTTCCCCAAGCTGTCATGTCCAGGCTCCTTAGAGCATTAGAACATTTCCTAGTGCCCTTATGCAAAACTGTGATAGAAAGACCCCTCAGACCCCAGATACCATACTGGAGTGTGGTTAAAGCTGCCACACAGATGTGATTGAGCAGGGCATAGAAGCGGCTGCATGTTCTGGCCAGAAGGTGTGTCCAGACCAATTTTTCCCTGCCAAGACCCACTCCACCTTTCAGTAGATGCAGAATTGTCAATACAAAATTTTGTTTCATGTGAAAACTGGAGGTACTTATAAAATGTTTTTTCTAGAAATACTTTTGTATTAAAAAAAAGTTTTAGGAAAAAGATAAAACTATATAGCTTCTTTTAGATAGCTTGCATCTTTCACCAGCAATGAAGGAAATCAAGATGCAGTTCAGAGAAGGAACCCTACTTATTCCTCTGAACTGTACATGGAGTTTTTTGACTGTCTAATGACTACAGAAACAATTAAAAAGAATTAAGCTTCCTGGGCTAAAGGCAGCCTTTGTAAACTTCTGGAGAATCCAACATATTCTACTTGAAATGCTAGGAGGTTATTTTCATTTTTTAAAATGAAAACCTGATTGTTTGTCTGAATATTTACTTCAATTTCCAAACAGTTTAATCTTCAGGATGAGAGTTTTTTTTTTTTAATGGACTTCTGCATTACAGAAGAGAAGCAGAATATATCTAGTCCCTGTTTTATACTGATGGTAACTCTAAAGGAAAGAAAATACCCCTTTGCCATAATTGAGGAAGGTAACTGCTGCCCAGGAACTAATCTCAGAAATTTGCATACAAACAAAAATATTTTGGAATTAAAAAAAAGAAGAGCATGTTGGAACAAATCTATGGAGAATTCTATTAAAATTCATATCCAGTCATCCCTGAAACACTTCTCATCCATTTTGCAGAATTTTGCCACCTGTCAGATGATAAGTCAGTATGACTTGTGAAATAAAACTGAGTATATACTAAATTATCAGAGGACAGAAAAAAGTCTTTTTACTGTCAAGATGTTTGAATACTGGCACAGGTTGCTCTGGAGAGGTTGTGGAGTCTCCATCCTTGGAGACATTTAAAACCCAACTGGACACAGCCCTGGGCCAACTCTCCTTGAGCAGGGTGGCTGGACTAAATGGATCTCCAGAGGTCCCCTTCCAACCACAACCCTTCTGTGACTCTGTAAAACATGATCTTAGCTGCTGGTCCCTGAATGGCTGTGAGTTTGAAACAGCAGAGAAAACAAGGCTAGATGCCACAACACGTTTTGTGCTTGATCGCAAGTATTTTTGTTTCAAATGTTGCAACTGGCTTAACTTGAGGAAACAAAGATTTTATTTTTGTTTCGGTCAATGCCT
The DNA here is from genome assembly GCA_013389945.1 of Fregata magnificens. Taxonomy (NCBI): domain Eukaryota; kingdom Metazoa; phylum Chordata; class Aves; order Suliformes; family Fregatidae; genus Fregata; species Fregata magnificens. The sequence continues at coordinate 20,739 of WAAD01020050.1, read as the reverse complement.
GTGCTGTACTTGTTTAAACCGAGTCTATAAAAATAATTTACTTTTGAAGTCTGGTTACCTAGTATTCACATAAACCCGATAATTTATGTGTATGTATATTTACATTCAAATACCTACATACAACTGTATATGTATATTTATAGGCCAATAGTATACATACATATATAAATGCGTGTGTGTATATAAATGTGTATATATATAGGTGAATAGCATCCTGGCTTGTATCAGAATTAGTGTGGCCAGCAGGACTAGGGAACTGATCGTCCCCCTGTGCTCAGCACTGATGAGGCCGCACCTCGAATACCGTGCTCAGTTTTGGGCCCCTCACTACAAGAAAGACATTGAGCTGCTGGAGCACGTCCAAAGGAGAGCAATGAAGCTGGTGAAGGGTCGAGAGAACAAGTCCTATGAGGACCAGCTGAGGGAACTGGGGTTGTTTAGCCTGGAGAAAAGGAGGCTCAGGGGAGGCCTTATTGCTCTCTACAACTGCCTGAAAGGAGGTTGTAACGAGGTGGGTGGTGTTCTCTTTTCCCAAGTAACAAGTGATAGGATGAGAGGAAACGGCCTCAAGTTGCACCAGGGGAGGTTTAGATTGGATATTAGGAAAAATTTCTTCACTGAAAGGGTTGTCAAGGATTGGAACAGGCTGCCCAGGGAAGTGGTTGAGTCACCATCCCTGGAGGTATTGAAAAGACCTGTGATGTGGCACTTAAGGACATGGTTTGGTGGTGGATTTGGCAGTGTTAGGTTAATGATTGTGCTTGATGATCTTAAGGGTCTTTTCTAACCTAAATGATTCTACAATTCTATACAAATAATTGTGGCTTAATCACTTCTGTGTAGTCTCTAAAATGAATGTTAAGTGCTTGAATAATTATTTTTATGATATAAAAATATTTCTCTGTTCACAGAAAATGCACAACAGGAAATTAAAAAAGGTAAGTGTAACAGCTTTTTTTCAGTGATTTTTATCTATAAATCTCTCTGGTCCTTTAGAACCAGATAAAAGCTGACCTCAGGAAATAATAGTGACTGTTTTGCTTTTGTAAAATAAAGTCATTGCAATACCTTTTATATTGACCATTTAATGATAATTGATGCCTACTGCAAAGAAGAGGACTAATTCCATAGAGAAGTTAGATCTATGGCTGGTATTTTTTGCTGAGTATTTGAGCTTGCAAATTTTTCTGTTGGTTAATTCGGGTGAGTTAATGTGTTCTTAATTTGGGATCATGGTTTGTGGTGAATTTCAGTCTGTAATAAAGAGCGAATTAATCTCTAGAGTCTGAACAATAAAATAGATAGATTTCTGATCTTTTTATAAAAGTCCTGGTTAGGACTGCATTGTACAAAAGCAGAACAAGAAGATTGCCTTTACTGTGAAGAGCAAGTGAGCTGGGTATGCGAAGTGAGCCAGAGAAGTAGTAAATCCAGTAAACTTTTTGAAACTTTTTAGTAGTTCTTATGGTACCATGGAGAAACATCAATTATAGCTTTTATAAAGCCATGTTTAAGATTATCTGGGCATGGTTCAGTTGTTTCAACATAAGTACTAAGAACCATCTGCAGATGGGTATGCTAATGCCATTCAATCACATGGTAATGCCATTCAATCACATCCTCGTTAAAGTATTAGTTCTGTTTTTCCCCCTTAGTTCAGTCATCTGAGGTACTTCATTTTACCGAGGTGAATTTCCTGACCGGTCTTTTTGTTCCCCCCTTACGGAAAGGTACCACCATAATGAAGACAATAACTCTGGCTGCCTTATAGCAGGGGAACATCTGGTCTTTTTTATGAAGCTCAGATCATCTTAGCTCTTGCTATACAGAACACAGTGGAACAGATAGAAAAGTCAATGTATTTGTGTTTAAAAAAAAAAAGGAAAGGAAATGGTGTTTTAATATTTAAACATCATCTCTTTCAGAGATAGATGAACTCAACGATGAACTGGGTAAGAATGTATTTTGACTGCTTTGTTATGTTGGTTTTGAGTATCCTTTGGTTAGAAGAATCCTCTATATTTAAAAAAGTTATAATATCATGAAAGAGGGCCCATATTGAAAATGTCCTTCTATTCTAAAGGTAGGGTTTCAATTAAATTAATGATATCTGATATTATTATCTTCAATGTCACCTGGTTTTAACCAGTGAATTTAATGTATCTAGTCTAAGCTAATAACCTAGACTCCTTCTACAGGATGGGTATCTTCACAGGACAATTTATTCCCCACCTATTTTGAAATTATATTCTGAACTTAATGCAAAGCCTTAGTCCCCCAAATGAAAACATTTTTTAACACTGCAATTCTCACTCACATTTTGTCTTGAAAAATGTAACATTCTCTGCTATTTCTGGGTTTGTTGCTTTGTTTTTCAGCTGAGGAGCAGGAGAGCTTTCAGAAGGGTAAAATAACTTCTTTTTTTTCTACTTCGTATTTAGTACCACACCCTATTCTTTTAACCATACCCTGAAAGATGCTTTGCAGGTGACTGTTCTAATAAAATAGTGGTGTTTTATGCAATTTTGAATACTAGAGTTGGAAAACACTCTCAGAACTTCACATTTGCAAAGATTAACTCCCCTATTCCAACCAAAAAGATAATTAAAAAGTTGTGTTTCGTGTATGTGTGCACACAGTCTCTCTCTGTTGTCTATAGGTATATCTACATATCTATAAATAGAGAGTATATATAGATATTTATTCCCCTCTCTCTCCATATAAAGTTATTTTTTCCACTGCTAGAAAATATGTAAGTGGAACATTTTATTTATTGCGTCTCAGAACAAAATAATGACTAAAGCATCTGATCACAGCATTAAAAAATATAATGGGAAAATCCCAGCACAATTCCTGTTGAACATTGAGAATAAAAGAGTTCTCAAAAAGCAACCGTGACAAGCTGTGTTCCCAGGTGATGCTAAGAACCATAAAAAGGATAACATTGGGTTTTATTTGTGTACAAGAGACAAATATAATCTCAAGCTTTGTGTTATTGAGAGAGGTTTTACTCTCCTTTTCTTATGATCCTTTATGAACTGTAAATATCCTTGGGAGCTATTTGCTCTGAATCACTCCCTGATTGTTTCTGATATTTTCCTTTATTTATTTTGTCATGTTTTGTGTTCAGGAATATTTGTGCAACACATTATTTAATACTAGAGAAAACTTATGTAATGCATGTCTATTATTCTACAAAGATAAACAGATTAATCCTATATATATAAAAATACATATATAAACAGATATAGAAACACGTTAATAAACAGATTAACCCTATATATATAGGTGACCTATATATTAGTGTTCCAAAATGTATAGTGAGTGTGCCATTATTTGCCTGATTTAGTCATCCTAACTTTTAATTTTTTATTCTTTGTAGAAAATAAGGATTTGTCATCCAAAATTGGTAAGGATATTAAGTTAACTTTGGTCCTTAAAAAGAATTTAAATTATTTGCGATCAGAAATACCATTTTGGAACTGAACTGTGCCATGGTTTGAGGGCTATTGCAGCATTTCATTGTCTTCCACACTTAGACTTACTTGCCCCTAAAAAACAGTCATTATCTGACACAATCTTGGTCTCCAGAATGTCTGTTTCCATAATGAAGGAACAGCATTTCAGTTCTTTAAGGGTTTAATTTTTGCTTTAGCTGAGTAGAAAACAGATTTTCCTTCCTACTAACAAACTGATATTTTTGAAAGAAAGAAAAAAAAAACTTTTATACGCATTTTAACTTTTGGCCATGTGAAGCTCCTGTTTGTCATCTGACAGGGTCTAGAAGCATGGCCACAGGTCCTGTGTGTACCTGCAGGTGATTCAGCTCACCTAACTAGTTATCTAAATTTTGAGCATTGAGGCTAAGGCAGTATTCTTGGCTCCTTCGTTGAGAGATGAAGGCATTCAAGAGTAGTTTCAGATAAGTAGTTGAAATGGCAGAGAAGAAACACTTTCAGATGTGCCACTCCCTTTCTCCTGACTCTACACACAGCCCTGGTGAATAGCTTGGGTTTAGATAACCTCTAGCCCTCCAAAGTTAAGGTAGCATCGTTTCCCAAATCCTAGGCCAGGCCATGTAGTGTTGGAAAATGGTCATGTAGTGTTGGAAATAAATACTCTTATTAGCACAGATACCCTACAGAAGAGCCTTGCCATGCACAAAGATAATATAACTTTCTGTCCTTTTCAGAAAAAGTCCAGAATGAACTGGGTAAGTTGAAAGCTGAAAACTAATTTTATCAAATCTACACCGCTCCAACCTCATACTGTACTAAAACTAGGTATATTAATATTCTGTAGTAATTTTAATTAATCATTCATTTATTTTCTTGCAGAGTTCAGGAGAGCTCATAGCAAGGCAGGTAAGCCAAATCTTGCCTGGCATTAACATCATGTTCTTTCATGCACATACCAGCGTCTATCCCTTGTATTATGAAAAACTCACAGGCTGTCAGAATTTGAGGAAATTTTGCAGGCTGTTGGTTGAAACAGGCACCCAGGTTTTCTTAGGCATCTCCCACCTACACAGTTCTCGGTGTGACAAGTTGTGATGAATCGTTTCTGTACCAACTGGAACCTTTTTACGTATTATGTGGCTTTGAGAGATTCACCTTTGTGTTTTATTCCAAAAAATCTGGCTCCCAGATGTGTCTGACCAGAGAGCCTGGATCCTCCCAGTCAGAGTAAAGATGAATTAATAAAGGCCCAGTGAAGCCAGAGAACAGATGTGCCCTGCTGGATATTATTTCTGCTATTGAGTTTTTGTCTGACAAAAGCACACTGTACATTCCTGGGGTATTTAGGTTTTTTTAATTTTAGAATATCTCTCCTTTATTTACTTCCTTGAGATTACTGTTTATTTTCCTGAAAATCAGAAATAACTTGGGGCTTTGTATTTTTTTTCCTTTTTTTTTTTTCTTCCTTTCACAAGTTAATCTCACTCTGGATGAGCACTGCAAACATCCCAGCCTCATCATTAAGGAGAAAAACAGGGTCAAGACCTCCACCCAGGAAGAGATCCTACCCAACGCGGTGGTGGTAGCTACTGAAGGGTTTTCAGAAGAGAAACATTACTGGGAAGTGGAGGTGGGGGACAAATCAGAGTGGGAGCTGGGTGTGGTGTGTGAGGAAATTAGAAATACACTGAGGAGCAACACGATGAATACTTTCCCAAAGGGGAATTTACTTAGTCTGCGGTTTTCTCAGGGAGAATACAGCTTAACTGGTGGGAAAGGCGTAACAAATCGCAAGTCCTGCAGTGTGGTAGGTGTTTTCCTGGATCAGGAACTTGCCACGCTTTCATTCTTTGATGTTGAAGAAAAGTGCCTTCTTGAGTCTCTCCCTTTTGAGTTTTCTGGGAAACTGTACCCGTTCTTCAGCCCAGGCTCTGATGGCAAATGGTTGGGAGTACGCCCTGTATACACTTAAAACACATTACCCTCTCTGTGACATCCTTCCACAGGGCCAGGAGGAGATTAATAATTAATAATGTAGTGAATCGCAGAGGATGTGGAAACAGAGTAAGGAAAAAAAAGTAATATCAGCTTTTAAAATCATGGTCAAGAAAGAAATAGTCTCTGAAGTACTTCTTAGGGATTCATCTTGTAATAAGAACTAATTTTGTAAAAACCCAGACCTGTCAAATGTTGCAATTTGACTTCATTTTACCTGGACTAAAGAAACATGGATTTATTTCAGTATTTGTTGCATTTGTTGTGTATTCATTTTTAACTAATAAACCCATCAGAACAGTTTACCAGGAAGAATATGAACGCAAATTTCAATTTTTGTACGCAGCCAGAAAACTATTAATAACAATCAAATTGTGAACTATGAAATGCAGGTAGTCTTTTCGGAGGTCTGCTTATAAGAGGTGTTAAGTGATAAGGGTAAAATCCACAGATCACATACTAGATAAAACTCAGGAAAAATTGTTTATACGTAAGCAGTTGGTTAAGTTAGTTTGACTTAAGGAATGGGAGTCAAAAGTTAGATTCAGCTGCCCAAATGTGGAGGCCTAATGCAATATGAGCTCCCACAGGGCTTTCAGAGCATGGGATTTATGGGATTCTCAGACTCTCTTGAAGCAGCAGCTGAAGATGAGGGAAGATGTGACATGGCTTCTCAAGTGGCAACAGATGTCTGTCTTCAGGCAAGTGAAGGATATCCTATTTTCTACTGTCTGTAACTGGAGCGTAAAACTCATGCTCACATGTAGGCAGTGTGGTGGGTTGACCTTGGCTGGACACCAGGCGCCCACCAAAGCCGCTCTATCACCCTCCCTCCTCAGAAGGTCAGGGGGAGAATATATGACAAAAGGCTCATGGGTTGAGATAAGGACAGGGAGATCACTCACCAATTACCATCACGGGCAAAACACTCGACTTGGGGAAATTAATTTAATTTATTGCCAATCAAATCAGAGTAGGATAATGAGAAATAAAACCAAATCTTAGAAAACACCTTCACCCCACCCCTCCCTTCTTCCTGGGCTCCACTTCACTCCTGGCTTCTCTACTTCCTCCCTCCGAGCGGCACAGGGGGACGGGGAATGGGGGTTGCAGTCTGTTCGTAACACATTGTCTCTGCTGCTCCTTCCTCCCCACGCTCTTCCCCTGCTCCAGTGTGGGGTACCTCCCACAGGAGAGGGTCCTCCCTGAACTTTTCCAACGTGGGTCCTTCTCCTTCCCATGGGCTACAGTTCTTCACAAACTGCTCCAGCATAGGTCCCTTCCACAGGGTGCAGTCCTTCAGGAATGGACTGCTCCAGTGTGAGTCCCCCACGGAGCCACAGGTCCTGCCAGAAGACCTGCTCCAGTGTGGGCTTCTCTCCATGAGGCCACAGGTCCTGCTGGGAGCCTGCTCTAGCATGGCTCTCCATAGGGTCATAGCCTCCTTCAGGCACATTAACCTGCTCCAGTGTGGCGTCCTCCATGGGCTGCAGGTGGATATCTGCTTTGCCGTGGACCTCCATGGGCTGCAGAGGGACAGCCTGCCTCACCATGGTCTTCTCCACAGGCTGCAGGAGGATCTCTGCTCCGGCACCTGGAGCACCTCCTCCCCTCCTTTTTCACTGACCTTTCTGTTTGCAGAGTTGTTTCTCTCACATATACACCTCTCTCTCAGCTGCTGTCGTGCAGCACTTTTCTTAACCTTTCTTAAATGTGATCACAGAGGTGCTACCAACGTCGCTGATTGGCTCAGCTTTGGCCAGCAGTGGGTCCACCTAGGAGCTGGCTGGAACTGGCTCTGTTGGACATGAGGGCAGCTTCTAGCAGCTTCTCACAGAAGCCACCCCTGTAGCGCGCCGCCCCCCTCCCCCCCCGCCCCTACTGAAAGCTTGCCACATAAACCCAATAGAGGCACCTAGAACTAAGTCACTTAATTTGCAAGCTGAATATTGCCTGTAATTCAGGGTGAGCTGAAGCCACCATTAAAAATGAAGTTAGCTGAATCCCACCACTTTAGCTGAGTTCAAAACTCTCATGAATAAAAATTGCTTAAATAACTGAAAGGACAATAAGGGCACTGGTTCAATGCCATGAGATGTGTCAATTACTGAAAGTGACCAATGCCTTGAAAAATGACCAACTGTGAAATGGGAGAGATACATTAAAGCAAAGGAAGGGGACCAACCTCTGAATGTGTTATCTTCTAACCTGCCTTTGAGGAGTGTAGTGCTTTGCAGTACTCGGCTTATATTACCTCCCTCTTGTACTCTATGCATTTAGAGTAAATACTGGGTCCTTTCAAGTCATGGCATAATCCGTAATGGTTCATTTACAGTGGTAATGCTCCCTCTGTTAATCCAGATGACCCAAGGTGTTCTGCATTTCATAGATGTGCCTGTTGTGGTTTCACTCCAGCCGGCAACTAAGCACCACACAGCTGCTTGCTCACTCCCCGCCCCCGGTGGGATGGGGGACAAAATCAGAACAGTAAAAGTGGGAAAACTCATGGGTTGAGATAAAGACAGTTTAATAAGTAAAGCAAAAGAAAAAGCAAAATGCACAAGCAAAGCAAAAGAAGGGATTAATTCACTGCTTCCCATCGGCAGGCAGGCGTTCAGCCATCTCCAGGAAAGCAGGGCTCCATCACGCGTAACAGTGGCTTGGGGAGGCAAACCTCATCACTCTGAATGTCCCACCCTTCCTTCTTCTTCCCCCAGCTTTATATGCTGAGCAATGATGTGGTATGGTATGGAATATGCCTTTGGTCAGTTGGGGTCAGCTGTCCCAGCTGTGTCCCCTCCCAACTTCTTGTGCACCCTCAGCCTACTTGCTGGTGGGGCAGTGTGAGAAGCAGAAAAAGCCTTGGCTCTGTGTAAGCAATGCTCAGCAATAACAAAAACATCTCTGCATTATCAACCCTGTTTTCATCACAAATCCAAAACATAGCCCTATACTAGCTACTATGAAGAAAATTAACTACACCCATAGCAAATTTTTGCTAAAAATCTTCCAGTTAAAAACTGATTCACAAACTTGTTCCTATGAGCAGAAAGCACTGTTAATTGAATGATCTTACTCTTTATATAAAGGAGATGGATCTGAGAGATGAAGATGGAAAATCTCAAAAGATAGCCTAAAGGGGAGACAGCAACTCACCCCAGAAGGCTGTTTAGAGGGAAATTCAGCTTTGGATTATGACCCTTCAGCAATTGTCTGCGAGGGCGTCTCTATTTGAGTGAGGTGTTTACCCTGTCACTGGAGTCAGTATCGATACTATAAGAATCCACCACAAAAAAAAAAAAAAAAAGACTGCAGATGTCTGATGAACATGACCTAATTGGAGAAGTGCTACCCTGTGAGCCGCTCTGAAGTTGCGACCACAAAGCAATTAGATTTAACGTTGTAGTTGACAAGCACGTCAGGTAACTTCAGCACACAGATATTCCATTTGAAGGAAGGGAACTGTGTAAAAGCAAGTCATATGTCTTGAAAAAACCCCAAGCAAATAAACCATTAAAGGTACAGACCAGAAAGGAAGGAGCACACAAGCTGCCCAGAGACTGTCAGAGATACATTGCTTTGGAAGCTCTCATAAAGTGTGTGCCTCAACTCAGACAGAAAGAAACCTTGTCTAAAAAAAGTCCCTGATTCTGTAGGAAAATTAAGAGCGTGTCACACAGGAAAGATCGGCATAAAAAAATGGAAAATCAGAATAAGTGGAAAGTCCAAAAGGTCAAATATATATTAAAAAAATTGAGATCCAAAAAAGCAGTAATATCAAGATAATCTTGCAAAGGATGTTCAAGACTATAGTGAAAATTCCACCAGCTGGGAACGGACTGGGGCAAATAAGCTATCAGTAAGTCACAAGAATTACATGGTGTCACACACAAGTCCTGAAGGAAACTGTAGAACTGTCAGCCAAGTGTTTACTTAGTGACCTTGCACTGGAGGACTGGTGGGCTGTCTATCTAGTTTCTGTTTACAAATAAGGCTCTGGATAGGATACTGGAAACTATGGAGCCATCTGACTCTTACCTCAATGAGGTTGTAGAGGCTGTTTTAAAAACAAGCACTCTTGCCACAGGGAGAGACGCAATCTGTTGGAGAAGAGTTGCTCAGCTCCTGTAAAGGGAAATCATACCTCTCTGCGCTGCCTGGAGTTTCCTGAAGCTGTCAATAAGTGTGTAGATAAAAGGAATCCAGTGGGTAGAATGCATCTGGATTTAAAAAAAATAAACAACACACCCAGCCTTTGACAAGGTTCACACTGCAGTCTGGCATAGATTGTCTCAGACCTGGGGAAAAGGTCCTTTTAGGGCCTGAAAATTTCCCAAACCTTTTGGCAGTGATCCTATGCTTTTCTGAGTCTTCCTTTTGCTGCCAACGTATCTTGTTCTTCACCATTTTTAACTTCAGGTGAGTTCTGACCTTCCTAATTCCATCTGTGCAAGCCCAGACAATGCTGCTTTATTCCTCCTGGTTTGCCTGACCATTCTCCACCTGCCATACACTTCTTCCTTGTGTTCAGACTGAGTCCGGAGTTCCCTGTTCAGCCTGCTGGGATGAATCATGCTCTGGAGATCAGCTCCAGAAGGAAACAAGACCACTAGCTCTTCCATACAACACTTCACAGTAGTAAGTAATAAAGGCAGAGGCCTGGGTAAAGTAAACTCATAGCTTCAGCACAGGAATAAGGGGATATAAAATCCACCCTCCTTTATCAGTGTCCTTTGCCCTTTGTTTCAAAGAATCAAAAAAAGTTCCTTCTGCTATTTGAAAATCACCAAAAAGATGGGGCTCAATGGATGACGAGACACTTTTAGGTAGACAGTAGCTCAACGGTCAAGACATACACCTTGGGCAGGGGAGTTCAGTTCTTCCTCCAGCCAACAAATTCAAAGTCATATTTGCATGCTTGCCTTTCATAACATGCCTTTCACACAAAGCGTAGTATTGTTTGTTCTGGTTGAAGCCATATGTTCACACAGCAAATAATCCATGTCTTGAGGTACCGGGGAACACCATCATGTGAAAGGATGCAATTACGTTACCTTGTAGTTTGAGGTTTCAACTGGGATGAATGCAGTCCTGTGTCATGGTTGTGATAACAAAGGTATTGCTTTTATTGGAGTAGTATCTGTTTACCCAAGTCCCTGGTTAATAAACAACTCTATGACTGTGCAAGGTATGAAAGCAAAATAAGCAAATGGTAATAAAGTCAATCTATTTCTCAGTCGACAACTCCAGTTCTCCTGAATGCAAGGAAAGCTTGTGATGGCTGTTTTCCTTCCTGCGCTCCAGGTAAGAAACCACCTTCAAGCTAAGAAATTAAAATGATCATATTTTCTGCAAGATATGAACAGATCTCTGGTCTGCAAGTATGATAATTTTATATGATTCTGCCTTATCTGAAGCAGAACATGGGAGAATTTCCTTCCTTTGTTCTACTATACCAATGTTGCCTTGAAAGTGTTTTGAGTCTATAGCACATAGAAAGAGAGGTTGTCTTCTTTCAAAAGGCTATGCCTTCGGTAGAAAAGTGAAAAAATTAGGTTTTCCTCTAGCTGAGAGCGTGTTTTGTATTAACGGTTGTCTTGAAACATCCAAAAGTCATAGCTATGCACATTTGCCCCTTGGGAACACTAGTGGCATTATGCCTTTTTAACGTACTGCCCTGAGTTGAATTGCTCCTCTTTTATCAATAATATTCACCATTTAAAAAAAATGGTTACAGAATGAATTCTTTCTTTTTGGAAAAGGGCAAATGTTCACTATAATGCAAGAGTAAGATGTGAAAATGCTTCTCTACTATGTTAAGGTATCAGTATCAATCTCCAGAAATAGCCAGATCCATCTGATGCATGCTACAAGCTCTTAATGTAACTTTCCTGTCTGAAGATTCTTAAGTTTAAGTGAGGCTTGAGAATCAGTATGGCTGGAAACTGCAGACCATAGAGAGAAATATGCACCCAGTTCTGAGCTGCAGAGATGTTTTGTCTCCTCAAAAGCTGGTATAGCAGCAGGGCTGGTGTAGAGAACAACCTCTGCCAAGGCTTTGCAATGCCCATGGGGAGTTTTTAGTTTCGGAGCAGTTGTCTGCTCATCATCATCAGGGAATCAGAGCTGGTTTTGGACTTCCCAGAACTCTGGAGAGAAGCTCAACCACAAGTTGTTTCCTGACACCGGTCCCCACCAGGGACCAGGGATGGAGGATTCATCTTCCCTATTCTTAGACACGCACAATGATGGGGAGTAATTTTGCTTTTCTTTACAGTGAATGGCAGGCGAAAAAGTACTTAAACAATAACATTCATCACATTTGTCTGAAACAGGTCCAGTGAAATCCACCCAAGGTCTTTGCAGAACATGCCTCCTGAAAGGCCATATCATGCAAAAGTGGTTTCACTGCTTCTGATTCCAGTCAGTGCCTGAAAACCTTATTGTTGTTCCTGAGCTACTAAAACTCTCCAGCCTGTGCTGGCTTGTAGCCACGAGGCCAACTTGTTTTCTCTGCATGTTTGATATGGTAAACACAAACCAGCAAGATGTAACAGCTTTGAGTGGGGAACACACAATTTTCTGGTTCAAAAGACTCAGGGCATCTGAAATAATTCTTTGGTTTTTTTTTTTAAAGTCTCTTTTTTTCCATCTGCCAATAATTTGGGGAATGTAAGTATTAGGAATACGCATTCCATTTTGTTCTTACTGTTTCACTGCTATCTTGTAGTTTGAATGCCATAGATAGCTATTTCAGTACTTGTAAGATAAAAGCTCTCAGTGATAGTCATTCCTCTGTTTCTTTTTTCACCATGATGTATTTATGCATATTTGAAAAATTAATGACCTTATAACCTCCTTTTCTTTAGTTCATGCATGCTTGGTCTGCTACTCTTAAATGAACTCTCTAAAATGGAAAAACAGACTCCCGCCGAAGCTCAATAAACCCTAGGAACGAGTGTGATATAAGCATGCCTGAAAGAGCTGAGCTTTTTTTTAAACATCTTGTTCCATAAAACTGTGTCCTGAGTTAATGCCATTGTACTTTGAACAAATCGCTTCCCTTCCCCCATCCTTCTCTCCCTCAAAAATTGTTTATAAGTCTCCCTGGTAGACATGAAATAAAAGCAAATGTAGGTAAGGATTTTCAAAAGGACAAGACTTTAGGGGAAAAGATATGCAACATCAAGATTCATTTGCAAGCAATTTAACTCACTGAACGGGTTCATATCCCGAGGCATTTAGGTGGTTTAAGTAGCATTAATGCTCATTGACTGGAAGTTAGCTCTGCTACACATAGTGAGTAGTCCTGTAAAGACATAGCTTGTTTCTGGTATCTGGTGGTGTAACATTTCAGATAACTCTTTTTGGAAGTTACCTTTGTGTTCTTTCTAATAAGCTAAGCTAATATCTAAACTTCCTGCTTTCACCTTCTGCTTTTCATTTAGGAAAGTCCTTTGAGGTCTTTGCCTGGCTGTTGTGCAGTTGTCTGGAGAGTCTGAACTTCTGCTACTCCTGAGCAATGGCTTTCCTCTTCATGTGGCATGCAATGATACACATCCTGATTTTTCTGCAAATACTTCAGAAGACTAGTGGTAAGCAGAGTTTATGCCATACAGTTATAAAAAACAAGTAATTGGCAAAGATTTTTGGTTTTTGATATGCATATAGATGCAAAGAAATATACACAACAAAAATTGTAGTCTTCCAAATTCTGGAAAATATAGCTTACTGTATGGGAAGTTCCCTGCCTCATTAAGCACAGAAGTAAGTTTATTGATGAAGTCTATATGGAAGACATATACTACATTCTACTACATTCCATATTCTAGATTTCTCTACCATAAGGGGAGATGTGTCACTTGAAGTACTTGCATTGATTAGGTGGACTTGATAAGGGTATCCACCTAGACCCTATTTCTGTTTACGAAAGCCTAGAAAATTTCATGCATCATCAGAGGACAGGCATATACAACCCAGGCACTGAGGAAGACCTTTGGGAGTCCTCTGAAAGGAAGCATGCCCGAGACTAGCTCACATTGTACTGGATACAACTAAATTTAGTCAAGTAAGCATCTAAGCTCCCTGACTCACCCTGGTATGCTCCCCTTACAGTAAAAAGAGAAGGGATTAGTTCCTAATGTTGTTATCCAGAGCCACCTCATATGTCTCAGGAGATCATAACTGGCCTCCAGCTGCCTTTTCAGAAGGGCAAGGGTATTCCATACACTCTGTTGCTGGCCCCCTATGGATATCTTACATTCCCTCGGGCATCTTGAATAGCAGGAGACTTCTGTGGTACAGCTGCTGAATTCTACTCCAGGCCTCCAGTGTTTATAATTTTAACTTAACTAAACCAATGAGTTCAGATGGAGACATTTGCATATAAGCACCTACAGGTATGGATCTTAAACTTTGACCTAAATCTCTGCCTAAGTGTAGGATTCATTTGCTTGAGGACACATCTGGCACCATTTGAATGAGATGCTCTGGGCTATGTAAGGCATCCATATGGAAATATTCATATAGTTTCATAGACATACATCTGTGTATTTGTTAAAAATTTTTACTTATTTGTCATGAAATTACCAAGAGAGAGATATCCCTTTTTCCAGACAAACCCAAATCAAACCAAAAAGCCCTGAATCTGACTTTTAGTATATCCAGGAGTTGAGCACATATGGCCAAATGGGAGGTGTCCACAGCTTGTAAGCTCAGACCATGTTGGATTTCCCATGCATCTGAGGTAAGAATGAGAAGAGTGTATGCAGTAAGCTTGAGACAATTTCACTCTGCTCTGGGTTAAAATACCTAAGTATAGATACATGCCTAGGTATAGAAGAATAGAATAGAATAGAATAGAATAGAATAGAATAGAATAGAATAGAATAGAATAGAGTAGAAGAATAGATGTGGTGGGTTGACCTTGGCTAGGTGCCAGGTGCCCACCAAAGCCCATCTCTCACTCTCCCTCCTCAGCAGGACAGGGGGAGAAAAATATAACAAAAAGCTCATGGGTTGAGATCCCTCACCAATTACCATCATGGGCAAAACAGATTCGACTTGGGGAATTAATTTAATTTATTACGAATTAAATCAAAGTAGGATAATAAGAAATAAAACCAAATCTTAGAAAACACCTTCACCCCACCCCTCCCTTCTTCCCAGGCTCAACTTCACTCCTGGCTTCTCTACTTCCTCCCCCTGAGCAGCGCAGGGGGACGGGGAAAGAGGGTTGTGGTCAGTTCATAATGCATTGTCTCTGCCACTCCTTCCTCCTCACACTCTTCCCCTGTTCCAGCGTGGGGACCCACCCACGGGAGATAGTCCTCCATGAACTTTTCCAACGTGGGTCCTTCTCCTTCCCATGGGTTACAGTTCTTCATAAACTGCTCCAGCATGGGTCCTTTCCATGGGGTGCAGTCCTTCAGGAACAGACTGCTCCAGTGTGGGTACCCCATGGGGTCACAGGTCCTGCCAGAAGACCTGCTCCAGTGTGGGCTTCTCTCCACGGGGTCACAGGTCCTGCCAGGAGTCTGCTCTAGCATGGGCTCTCCATAGGGTCATAGCCTCCTTCGGGCACCCACCTGCTGGTGGCCCCCGTGGTGTCCTCCATGGGCTGCAGGTGGATATCTGCTCTGCCGTGGACCTCCACGGGCTGCAGGGGGACAGCCTGCCTCACCATGGTCTTCTCCACAGGCTGCAGGAGGATCTCTGCTCCGGCACCTGGAGCACCTCCTCCCCTCCTTCACTGACCTTTCTGTTTGCAGAGTTGTTTCTCTCACATATACGCACTCCTCTCTCCCAGCTGCTGTTGCGCAGCGGTTTTTTCCCCTTCTTAAATATGTTATCATGGAGGTGCTACCACCATCACTGATTGGCTCAGCCTTGGCCAGCGGAGGGTCCATCTTGGAGCCAACTGGAACTGGCTCTGTCAGACATAGGAGAAGCTTCTAGCATCTTCTCACAGAAGCCACCCCTGTAGCCCCCCCCGCCCCCCACTACTGAAAGCTTGCCACACAAACCCAATAGAATAGAATAGAATAGAATAGAATAGAATAGAATAGAATAGAAGTAGAGTAGAATAGTTCCATTTGGAAGGGACTTACAACGATCATCTAGTCCAACTGCCTGACCACTTCAGCACAGACCAAAAGTTAAAGCATACTATTAAGGGCATTGTCCAAATGCCGCTTAAACACTGATAGGCATGAGGCATCAACCACCTCGCTAGGAAGCGTGTTCCAGTGTTTGCCACCTCTCAGTAGAGAAATGTTTCCTAATGTGAAGTCTGAACCTCCCCTGATGCAGCTTTGAACCATTCCCACACATCCTGTCACCGGATCCCAGGGAGAATAGATCAGCACCTCCCCCTCCACTTTCCCTCCTCAGGAAGCTGTGAGAACAATGAGGTCACCCCTCAGCCTCCTTTTCTCCAAACTGGACAAACCCAGTGTCCTCAGCCACTCCTCATAGGAGCAGCATGTCATCGGAGATCTCATTTCAGCTGGACAGGGTGCTGGACCATCTTGTCTAGACCGTGCTTTTGCCAAGAAAGTTTGGACCAGATGATCCCTGAGGTCCCTTCCAAGCTGGTATTCTATGATTCTATGATTCATCAACAAAGATCTATTTACCTCATGCTAATGTAGACGTTTATGGTCTTATTCAGTTATCCAAAGATAGATATCTGCTACCACTTAAAATGGCATCCAGTCAGGTCTCCATGGAGCTCTTTGAAAGTTCTCCCATTTGTGTTGTATCATGTCCTGCAGCTCTCTGTCGATGTCATGGTTCTACTAGGATGTCTCCAATGATACCAAATGCCTACACTTAGGAAATCTGTTCTAGTTCCCAGTGCACATGTAGCCCCCTACATACAGAGATCCAAGCTCAGGTGTCTGAATTTGGACATAATCTCACCTAAGTGCATGCATCTATCTGGTGAACAGTTCATGTGCCACTATCCTGGGTATATCACAAAGTACATGCTCTGGCCCCTTGTCTAAGGTGTTCACTGCAGAAATAGTGGAAGCTCTGGTAAAAAATGCTTCTCTTTCGAAACCGGTTCCCACACTGAGTCAGCACTAACTCATACTATGTGTGTATCTGTTTTTCTCAGGTCAGTTTACAGTCCATTCCCCTAACAATGTTGTCATCCAAGCTGTTGGAGAAGATGCCATCCTGCCTTGCTATATGTCTGCCCCTAGCATCCCTGTCAGCCTCACTATCCAATGGATCCTTGTTAGAGCTCTGAACAGAATAGAAATTATTTCCTTCAATGGAAGAAGTGGGGTGGAAAGGCAAGGGAAGAGCTACGAGGGTCGGACTTCTTTTTTCACATCCCAGGTGAGGAGGGGAAACCTCTCCTTGAAGCTTAGGAACATCCAAGTCTCTGACAAAGGGAAATACACCTGCAAGGTTGCTTATTCCAATTGGTACAGAGAGACCTACGTGGAACTGGATGTGACAGGTCAGTGCCTGGGTAGCATCGCTTGTAAGAAAGATTAAAGTAGTCTCTCCATGCCATGATAAGGTGAATTCCAGACAGATCTGTTATCTTTCAAGGTGCTTCTTTTCATTCCAACAGGGATGGGAAAACGGGTTCACTGGAACATTAGTTCAGGCCGTAGGCTGACTGCCCATGTTAAATGCAACCACATTTTGAAAATCGATCAAACAAATATGATAAAGAAAATATTCCAGGTAGGATGGTTGGGCAGCTAAGCTATGAACCAGGTTATCCCCAACTGCTTGTATCTCCTTCTTAGGAGTGCACATGGAAAAGCTATACCGGAAGAATTAGTTGTTCCTAAGGAAGGGCAAAGCCAAATGGGGTTTATGGACGTCACTACCCGGGTGAGCTGTGCAGTGGGGGATTCATCTGACATTTAACCACAATTTCACACTTTATGATCAGTGGAGAAGCAACCGATAAAATGAGTGGAGACAAAGAAGGTTTTCTTTTATCCTAAACAAGGGTGAGATTTGGCTACATTTACTACATCTAAATTTAAGCAAACAGCATCCAGGGTCCCATGGTTGCTGACAGAAATCTAGTCGATAGAGACAGTTGAGCATCAAGTGCTGTTCAGAGCACACCTAAGAGTCATTTCAGTTGCCCGTAGATAAAGGTCTACTTCTAAGGCCACTTCAGGTGTTTTACGGGATCTGGACTTATTCAGGGGCTGGAGACTATGACATTGGACTTGATATGCTCCATAAAAGTGTTTATCTCTGTCTTTCCACTGAATCCTGATCTCCTAAGCGTATAAATAAATTTTCTTTGTGTCTTGACAGCTCCATATAGAAGCCTGCCTTTGAGATCTCTTGTTACTGGAGTAATTGGAAGTGATATTCTCTTGCCCTGCCTGTTCTTCACTAATTCTACTGGAAATTTTGTAGTGCAGTGGAATTTGCTTCACTCTTCAGAATTAATCCACAAAGTTTTCAGTAATGGGAGAATCAGGTCAGAAGTACGAGGTGGGAGATATAAGGACCGAACAGAACTGTCTTCTGTTGAACTAAATCATGGGAACTTATCTCTAGTGCTGAAAAACATAACGTACACTGACAAAGGAGAATACATCTGCAGCCTGGACTCTGAGAGCTGGCATGATGAAACTGTGGTGGAGCTGGATGTGACAGGTCAGTGAAATGTTTTCTGAGTTCATGTGAACTGTGTCTTGCCTGAGTGTGGGACCCTTGAAGGACCAGACACAAGGCAAACAACACCAGAACCGCTGGGAGCAGAACAGTTAGAAAAAAGAATTAATTTTGTACTGGTCTGGGACATAAACACCTTCAGCTACTCAGTGCTTACAAGGCACCCACGAAGGCTGATTTGCAGAAGTTTACATGTCATTGCTGCATTCACCTGCTACTACTACTGAACAGTTTTTGGTCTGATCAGCCTTGTATCACTGCATAGCTCAGTGGATCGGGCTCAGTGTTTCTGCACTTAGCTCAGCTGCAGAGTATAGACATGCCTTGTGTCCATTTTTTGAGCCTACTCATTGTCCCTATCTTGTCAAACTCAGACATCTCTAAGGGCTGCAGCCCAGAAGCCTCCAGCTTTTGGAGGTCACTTAGGGAAGAAAGTCCTCTCCCCAAGACTGAGTGACTTGGATGCCCTCTCCAGCCTTCTTGAACAGCTCCTCTAAATGTTGCTGTCTTCAAACAGGCCAGTTCCACATCCTTCCTCCGAACAACCCAATCATCGGCTTCATTGGGGAAGATGTCATTCTGCCTTGCCAGTTGTCACTCACTGTTTTTCCCAGGAGCATCACGGTTCAGTGGGTTGCTCTACAGCCTTTCAGGACAGTGAAGGAGATCTCCTATAATGAAGCAGTCAAAGATAGCTGGCTAGAGGAGCGAAGCTGGGGACGCACAGAGCTCTTCCTCAGCCAGTGGAGCACAGGCAACTTGTCCCTAAAACTGAAGAACATCCAGATGCCTGACAAAGGGAAATACATTTGCAGTGTAACAGCAGGAAAATGGCATGATCAGGCAGCCATCGAACTGGAAGTGACAGGTCAGTGTCATCTCTTCTTTCATCAGGAGTGCAAGGGGTGGTAGAGAGGCCCACGGCTGATGGACTGGCAGTGGGAGGGAATTTCAAGGGGGAAAAGGTGTCGTTCAAAGAAGCTACTTACAGAGTTAGACACTTTAAGGCAAGTGTGTTGCTATGACATGGCTGGGGAGAGCAATTATCTCTGCTCATTCAGAGCTACATTGCCCTTGGTTACACATTGGTTAAGAACGATAGCTGCAAATAAGATGAGGATACCAACATGGGGGAGTAGGAAGGCCAGGGTACTTTATCTATACTATACCAGTCTTGTAGTAAGAGCATGCCCACAGGCAGTTTCCATGAACCAGCTGTCAGGAAGCACAAATTCAGTTAAACAGCTTAATTACCTTTAGGTTTATATACTTTCCAAAGAGAAATGTAACTACATGGTATTGGCCAAGATATAAAACCATATATCGGATTGGCAAGGGAGAGGGACAACTGAGGTCTCTTTGACTAGAACCCAAGTCCTGACAATAACCAAAGCCCTGCAAGGTGACACTGCCACTTCTCTTGTGGTATTGTGTTTGTACTGTCAGAACCCGAGACTTTTCTAAGCATGAAGTGAATTCATTCCCATACAGCTTCATGTATTGCTCAGGATCACTGTGGCTTGACATGTCTCATTTTATATTTTGTGTGCAGTTGCTATTCCAAGCATTCTCACTTCCACATACGTTGTTGGAGCTGTTGGAAATGATGTGCTCTTGGACTGCAGGCTGCCAGCCACTGGCATTCTGGCAAACATTTCTACTGAATGGTTTCTTTCCAAACCCTCAGAACTGATACAGATCATCTCCTACAATGGAAGCACTGGGAAAAAGATTGAAAACAAAAGGTACTGGGGTCAAAAAGAGCTTCTTCAATGGGTACCAAGCAGAGGGGTCTTTTCTTTACTGCTAAAAGACATCCAGGTCTCTGATGCTGGAATTTATATCTGCCTGGTGTCTTCTGGGAAAAGACGACATGAGGAAGCCTTTGAACTGGATGTGATATGAAATTGCCTTGTTTAGTTCTCATTGCTTAGTTCTTATGTCTCAAATAAACTCTCATGTTCCTCATCTGCAGAAAACAGAAGATGTAAAGGCTGTCGCTTGCTTCTGCCTGACCTCTAGCTAGCCCCAGAACTAACAGTTACATTCCTGTTTGTTTCCCATGGATGCTATTATTACCTTCTCTGAAATACCAGGTTATTTGCTATAGCTTAATACCTTCAGAGGCAGCTCAGCAAAGATCAGCACCTTGCTGTTCTCAGTGTTGATTTCAACTTGGTACATCCTATTTTTCTTTTCCAAGCAGGTATCACTTTATCCCTGTCCATGGCAGGTGGGGTTGGAACTACATGGTCTTTAAGGTCCTTTTCCAACTCAAACCATTCTATGTTCTACGTTCTGTGTTCTAAGGCCAGATATCTCCAGCTTTCCTAGATTCAAATGCAGAAGAGAAGCACCCCCAAGTTAGGATATGTGCCTAAATGAGTTTTGAGGGTCATTGCCACCTTCCTGATCATTACAGGAAAGGACCATTGAACAGTAAATAAACTCTGAAAAGTAGAGAACAGCCAAGACCACAAGTAAATATCCACCAAGAGAAGAATACCGAGAGGACAAGGAAAACTCACCTGATGAACGTGTGGCTCCAAGACTGGTGCCGCCGGTGGAGCTTTGGGTTTTTTTTTTTTTTTTTGATCATGGGGAGGTTTACACGGCACTG
>WAAD01020049.1:2007-26370 GCA_013389945.1 Fregata magnificens | reverse complement strand
TCATAAACTAAAGCTGACAAAACATTAACCACAAACACATTAAAATGTACAGCTTATTCAAATGAAAAGTTGGACTTAAGACCTTCAACATCCAAACTTCTTGAAGAGATTAAAAAATGAAAGTAGAAAGAATGTGTGAACAGCTTTGTCATAAGAAAATATTTTTTCCTTCCATGGAATAGAAAATATCTCCCCCTCACCCCATGAGCAGCTATGAAAGATTGCAGTCTTAATTATCTTTTGGAAAAAGGAAAGAGGAAGCTGAGTTATAAGCATAGAATAAGACATGGCAAGTTTAGTCTTCTTACCATATCCAACAATGACACATTAGCATTACAAAGCATGATTTTGAAAGTGAGGATTATAATTCCCTAATTGACAGCAATCTGATAGAGCTGGTGGAGATTAAAGGATTGTTGTTAAAAAGCAAAAGTCTTTCATTTCTCTGTGCTATGAACATATTATGTCTCCATTCCCTCATATATATATATACACATGTGACATATTCACCCTTCTGCCATGTGCATCTTTTCAATTGAGAAGCCATATATTGAAAATATTTGTATAGTTCTTTTTAATACATCTCTTTCTTTAAAGCAATTCACTGAATGGCTATTTCTTGGGAATGCAAGAATAGCATACAGTTTAGGTCACAGATTTTCTAACTAATGAAATTAACCCTATACTCTTCCTCCTTGTTGCATCCCTGCCAGAAGCTAATTAAAAAAAAAAATCTGATTAAAGAAAACTGTGTAGCAGAATAGGAGTCAGAATGTTCTCTCAACTGTGTGAACTACTTTGTCATGAGAAAATATTTTTTCCTTCCATGGAACAGAAAATATCTCCCCCTCACCCCATGAACAGCTATGAAAGATTGCAGTCTTAATTAGGTTTTGGAAAAAGGAAAGAGGAAACTGAGTTATAAACATAGAATAAGACATGGCAAGTTTAGTCTTCTTACCATATCCAACAATGACACAATTAATGAAAGGCAGAAAATTGGCTGAAGAACATAGTTAAGAAAGAAAATGCTTCTTCAGCCAAGCATTACAAGATCAGTGCCCTTTTTACCATGTAACTTGTTATGTACAGCCCAGGCTTTTTTTCAGTCATCAAAGGTTACTGTAAGTTGCTACTTACAGTATTCATGTTCCCCTACAGTTGACTGCAATTAGAAGGTCCATGTATCAGCTGTGCTCAAAATGTATCGAGAAAGATGGAATGGGAGAAAAGGGGTCTGAATGGAGGATCCCAGGATAAGGTTAGAACCAGATAAAACTCAGTGCAAGATGCAGTTCCTCAGCACCACTCGTGTATAGACACAGTACACAGGGGAAGTACCATATCACACCATAAGTTATCCTCGTCTGTATCTCCCTACTAGCTCAGCAAAGTAATGAATTCCGTGTCAGATTTGTACTGAGAGCAGACTCTCTCTCATGGGAAGACATGACATCTATCTAGGAATAAAACCACAGGAGTAGGTTGTTTTCCAAAACTGACTTTGAGAATATCCAAGTTTCAGTCTAAGTCATTTTCAGGAAATACCCTTCTTCCCAGTGTGTCTGCAGTGGAATAAAATGTAGTGCCAAAGAAGTCAGTGGTATGGCAGACTTTACTCAAAAGGTGAAGTATTTTGGATGACTTGCAGCATGTCCACTGAAGGAAAAGGGAAGTCAAGTATTATAATGCCACCTGGAGGAGAAGGAAAGATTCTGATAAAAACTATAAACCTATGGGTCCTGAAAATAGTGAAGGTAGAGGTGGGGCAAATGACCATACACAGTCTAGTTTGATTGGAAATTCATCATTATTATCATCATCAAATGTATACAAATCTGTAATTTGTATGAAAAATGAGTTCTAACCTGTCTGGATTTGCTTATAAAAACAAAGCCAAAATCAAAATGGGAGAGACTGGTTAAGATTCCAGTCAGTCAATTACATTCCAAAGAAACTTCTGGGGATTTAGAATCATCAGATTGCTTGTCTGGGTAGGATGTTCATTATGATTTGTGCTACATCCACTCTAACTTACTACTGCTACTTTCTTCCACCTCCTTAAGTAAGTAATTAGTAACCAATAAAGTTTACAATGGCAGAAACCTTAGGGTGACAGCTTGGCCCTTGAAAATCAGGTCTTTTCCTTGGCTCTGGTGGGGCCATGGTATCATTCTTCATGTCTAGACTGACTTCAGAGTTGAGACTTCAAAGCCATGGCAGTGCTTGAAAGGCAAGACTGTGTGTTGGAATCAGTGTCTCACTGTATCGGAAGTATAACTCAGCTACATTAATTTATGGTATGCTGTTGGAGCACTGAAAACATTTTCTCAGAAAGAAAGTGGAAGAAAACTTTCTCCTACATGTTCCCTCAGACTTTTTCCTAAGGATCCTTTCCAACACTGCGTTATGACATGTAGCGTCTTTCAGGAATCTCAAAAAATGCAAAGCCTCTGACACCCAACAGGAGCAGTAGAAACCACAATACAAGCCCATTTCAGGTCTTTGCCTGACTACTGTCTGATTCACATGTCTGATTTGAACAGTGCAAAAACTGTTACTGGAGGCATGTTTCTCACATAAATAATCATTTGGGAGTCTTAATCAGTTTTACATTAGTAAGTATAGGGATCATGCTCAAGAAGGACTATGAATATAGCTGTTTGTCAGCCAGGACAGCTGAACCAGCCGAAAAATGAAACAAAATGTAAAGCTGGCTTTGAAGAAAAATGAAAAAAATAAATAGGAAAAGGATATTTTAAATTATGAAATTGTCTTATATGTAGATGCACTGAACAGAGCATGAGGTACTGTAGCCATATGAGCACTGCTAGTGATGCATGCACACTCTACGTCATTTTTTGTGCCCCCCCCCCATTCCCCAGCACAAACCCAGATTGTTTCTGCATCTAATTCTTTGACTTTCTCTAAAGAACCATTCAATTAATTTAATATGAGTTTACAGAGTCTTGTAGTTGCAGTTCTAACTTAAAAGTATTCTGTCTGTAAAAGCTCACTTGGATTCAATGTGTGCTATGTGTAATTGTTTAAAGTCAAATATATCAATTTATTTTTCCAGAATTTATCATTGTTTCTATATTCAGAAACACTTTTTTAAACTTGAAGAATGGGCTGGAAGATGTGGATCCTATTTACTCATAACTGACAATCAGGAGAATAAAAATATGACTAACTAATTGCAAATTATCAGTCACTTCTTGTTCAAGCTCTCCTTTCTAGCTTATTTAGTGAATTATTGTATCAGAAAAACATTTTCAAGAGAATTTAAGAGCTTGTTTACAAAGGCAGTCATCTTCAACTGTCTTATGTTGTTAACACTGGATATTTTTCTTCCATATTAACCTCTGTTAAGGAAGCCTTTGGCACAGAAACAGAAAATCTCTATTCCACATTACATTAACATCTAAAACAGTGGTTGACGTTCATTAGGAAAGTTTTAAATACAAATCTTACTTTAAATGGAGTTAAGTTCCTCATACATATAATTTGCACCATGTATCAATATAACTTATCTTTATGTCTTAGGGCATACAATCGCTCAGTTGCTATTCAAATTGTGTACTTAAATATTATTTGGGCATTTGGAAGAGTTTTATAGGCTTTCACTAGGAGACTCCTAATACCCTAAGACGGAGTTGCAGCTGAAGCCTGGACTCCCTGTTCACTCAAGCTTTTCTGAAAATGTCACCCCAGACCTATTTGGACCCTGTAAGAGAATAATGGGAAAATGAAAAAAAATGATTTCCTGTGACAACTGCTGAGAAATTTATCCAAGTAATTGCCTAACAGCAAGAGAAAATGTGGTGCATGAGAAAAATATTAGTTTATTGTATTGGGTAAACAATGTTAGTCTCTGTTAAATTACTTAATTCTAAGTGAGATAAGTGGGGCAGACCAAGTTCAGGACTGGGGGTTTTGTATGTGTTCACACCCTGAAACTGCTCTATGGCTGATGAAGCAGCAGTGACTTTGACACTTTGGCACAGAGAAGGTAATGACTTGTGTTCTGAGAAGAAGTGACAATTGAAATATACACACAGATTCCAAAAGAATGCCAAACTCACCCAGATTTAATCTGTATCCACAACCATATTTTGATTTTTTTTTCTTTGTGGAGAGGTGTGATCTGAGTGCACAGCTCTCCTGGGTAGTGCTGAGTTCTTTTCACAACTGGCCTATTAGGTCCCTCTGTGTTTTTGGGTAGGTCACTTAACATCATATATCTTTGTGTTTAAAATAGAGGTATGAATACTTAACTCAGAGAAGTATTGCTGAAACTAATACTTTGAAGCCTCTTAAACTTAAAAAAGACTATATACTATGCTGTCATTTTCAGACTTTCCAATCCTTTGTGATTATTTTTGGCAACAATTCTTGGATCAGTTATTCAGGTGGTTTTACAAGCAGCTAAAGAGAAGTTGTAACCCTGTAAAATTATGAACTGAACTTTTCCTGTGTCTGCATTTGAAACAAACAGTTAGTTTGTGTCTGAGAAAAGGAGAGTTTTCTAATCGTACATTATATTATCTCAGTGAATGGGGAATAGTTTTGAAACAGAGCATACTTACGCTTTCTTTCCACAGATGGCTCCCTGGTACCAGTTTCTGCAGGTGCTGAAGTATTTCTTTTTTGTTCCCATAACTTGCTGAAGGGCACAGACATTTGGGCTATGGGTGGGAGTGAGAAACATTTAAAAAAGAAGTTTCTGTACACCTTTGGAAAAGTTTTATATAAAATAGCAGCAGATACTGTTTCTGTTGAGCAAGAGTAAGAAACGAACATCTGGCTTCAGTTCCCAGGGCAGGTGTGTTTTCAAGCAACCACAGTGCAAGCTCCCAGGACTGCCCAGCTGGGCTCTTTGGCAAGCCCACCCTCCCAGCAGGGACAGAAGATTCCCCTCTGTTCTGGTTTGACCCTCTGTCTCTGACGGGCAGTGATCACCAGCTGTGCCTAATCAAGTCTCAATATGCCTTACATTTCTCCCTTCCCCCTACAAAGTGAATTAATTACCAGCCACCACGGACCAAGCTGTGAATACCATCAGGCTCTTTTCATTAAAGTTTTGTCTTGTACACATCTGTGTAGCTGAAGGTCATGGAGAGATGGGGAAGAAAAGTCCCTTGTTCTTTATGTAGAAGGAAAACCTCTCTTCTGTAAATCAATCAGCTATTTTTATTACCAACCGTTTGCAGTACCACAGGCACCTAAGCAAACATTCTGGGAATTAGGGGGGACCAAAGGGTAAATTGCCATGTAAATAACAGGAGTCACAGATTTTAAAAGAGGAATACTTTTTCCTTAGCATGGCAGTGTACAGAAGAGGAATTTCTTAGGGGCAAATTCCATGGAGCAAAGGCATTTTGTCACTAATTTTTATACTTCTACAATTAAAAAAATCCATCAGTTCAAAAGTTAGAACATATATTTTACATCAGCGGGAAGCCAGTGAACTTTTTTATTTGAAAAGCTCAGTGTATGCATGTGTGTGTGTGTGTGTAGCAGGCAGAGGGAATTCAACAAAGGAAGATAAGATGGTAAACAATTCTTATTCACAGAACATTTTTACTTAAGAAGACTGAAGGAAAATATGTTTAGACACATATGTCTCCCTGACACCAGCTGTTCAAATTATTTCTATGTCTCTGAGCAGCCTGGCTTGTAAGCATTGTCTTTTGGGTACCCCGCCGAGCAGCTTGCTGCATTGCTGTAGTGGGAACAGAAGTTTTACAAAGGGCTCCCAGTATATATTCCCATGTTAGAAAGCATTTAAATAGAGTTCATGATTTTCATTAGGATGGAATAAAGAGAGCAAATACTGTGGGATATGTCAACTCTATTAAAACATTTGAAAACATATATTAAACATATCTGACATCCCATTACATTAATTGTGAACTGTAATTAACTTCAGTGATTCTAAAACACATGCATTTTATTCATTGAGAAGTTGTGATTTTAGATTTTTCCACATTTTGTGAAGTTTAACAGTATTCTATCTCCTTTTGAAACTCCCCAGAAAGCTTTTTATTTAGGAAGAATTCTTGTAAAATTAACTGAGAAAGAAAGTTCTATTTGAATGATAGTAAGAATTCATAGTGAAAAATCACATTTAATGTAATGCAAGAAGAAAGGGGAGAATAGGGACTAACAAGCTCCTTTTTAAAATAGAAATAAAACCCAGTTACTTACCCTTGATCGCGTGCCCTTATTCGACTATGAGTTAAAATCTTGTCATAGTGAACAGAAGCAGCTGCTTGTTCAAAAGCAGACAACAAAAAAGTAGAAAAGGTGAATAAGAAAAAGATCTTCATCTTTAGTCCTCTGTTGCTTCTGGCAAGTCTAGAAGAGAAAACTGGCAAAGGGTCTGGAGAGCTGACAATTTATATACATGTTGGAAGGTGGTGGGAGGGAACCACAGGATCAACCTGAAACTTCGTACCACCCTCCTTAGAACAGCAGCTTTTGCTGCCAGCTTCAGTAACCTAAATTAGTACCATATACTTAACCATATAAACCAATTTTTAATCCCCGATTGACTAATTTCTTCCTTATTACAGAAGGCTTAGCATTTTATTCTGCTGACACAACAGCAGAGAAAGTTTGAGAAGTTTAGACTTTGACTTATGATTTGGTATTTATAGCACTGAAGCATCCAGAGGTCGTGATCATTACGTGTGGTTTTGTTCAAACCCAGAGGAAGATGTTGTCGGCTCCCATAAGAAGAGCACTGCTTTCCTTTGTTTTCCATGTCCTCACAGTTATCAGCTATGAGCTGTTTAATAGTGAAGTTGATGAAAGTTCCAAACAATACTGCTGTCAATAACCTGGAATAGCATTTTTGTCTTGAGTAAAAAAAACTGTATTAACATACATTCTGATTATGAAGTAGTTACACAATCAAATTCAGTATTAGCTTAAATATTCATTTTAATTCTAATAATAACAGTTGCTATTACATAATGCTTTTATTCAGAGCTTTATGTAATCATATACAAATCACTGAGTGTTTGAAAATTTGAATATATACCTTTCCATACTTATTAGTCAGTCCTTGGGAGCCTCTTGTGAAGTAAATGGAAAATGTAATTCCGAGCTGTAAATGAGGGAACTGAGGCAGGACGGTGAAGTGACAGGCTCAAGCCTCCAATGAAGTGACAGTCTTAAGGCTCCAGGGACAGTTGGTGTTTGGACTGCAATCCAGGAGTTTGCAATTTTCGTGTCAGGGAAAAATTCTGCCATTTATATAGAAGTGTTTGCATATGAATACAATTTCAAGGTATAGTCTATAGATCATTTCAAATCTTCATGAAAGTAAGGTGAGTTCTAATGGCAGTACTTTGCTGTAGTTTCTTCCTCCAAACCAGAGCGAGTAGTGAGGTGAATAACTGGAAATGGAGGCAGTATTGGACTGACACACCTGGGACCAACCTCTTATTGTAGAACAGAGACAAATGAGGGAAAGAGCAGCGGGCAGAGACAATGACTATTTCCTATATATCATCGTAGGTAAAGGTTATAACTAGGCATAGGTATATAGACATTTTATGATCAAGGTCATGTATTACATAGCCATAGCACTTCACGGTTTCTAAGGTTAAGAGCAGGGACATTTGGTTAAATGGTAGGTGAACTTCTTTTTTACTGTGACCTGTACTCATCCTACCTGCAAATGACTCGAGATAGCTCATGGAAGTATCAGCATCCCTAGACTCTCTCTGTGTGAACTCAGTAAAATTCCATGCCTGAAACCATCACTGTCAGATCAGCTGATGGAGGTGACAGGTCAACTCTGTGATAAAATATTACAAGTTTTAGGAGAATGTCACTGCTGCACTCCTTCTATTCCTCTCAGAGCTTTTTATCTCCTTCTGGTCTTTACAGCAAGAAATACAGTAAGAAATATCACCTCTTAAATGTCTAGCTATGATGTTTCAAGCTGCTAATTGGCCTCAGTTGATTACCTTTTGCAGTTCTCAATCTACAGATGAAAAAATTAGAAGATACTCTGTTAAAGTAACTTGACAAACTTCAGAAAGTCCCAGAACTGTCCCAGTAACCTGTCTTCTCAGGAGTGCCTCCTTCCTGAGTCTCTCAACTCTCAGCATAGCTCAAGTAGCATCTTGTATGGCATCACTTACCATGTAGCATCAAAAAATGAGTAGAAATTAATGCTGCCTGCACTGAGATCCTGTTGTTCACAGACCTATCCACCACAGAAAAAGAAGGAGCAATCTGAGCAGGGCAAGTATTTTTATTTCCAGAATTTTTCCAGCTTTCTGATTAGTGATGCAATCTCAAATCAGAGAACCCCATTTATTCTCTGCGTAGGGTACAGTACGCTATAATTCTTAAACTGGTAGTTCTTATTAATAATACCTTATTCTTCTCTGTTTCCACTTGTCTTTGATTGTGATAGGAGCTGGACATAATGGGAACAAATAGTGATCCTAAGACCATTCAGCTTCCTAATTCCATTAGTGTTATAAAACTACCCCTTCCACTTCAGAGGTATAGAAGAAAAGATCTGAAGGATTGTTGTATGTCAAACTTAATATCAAACATGGTGGCAGAGGTAATAGGGCAGCACAGAAACTGGTGATGAAGAAATAGGCAAACATAAAGACATATTAATTAACCAAATTAAAGGATAATCAACATTAAACCTTATAGCAACCCTGGTGACATCATTATATTTAATGAGGCAAATGTTAGTAAAAAATAGTCAATGCAGACATAAAGTTCACTGAAATAAAATAGCATGATCATAAGCTTGACTTTCTGAAAAATCTCTAAATCACTGAATGTGTTGTTCTGGTGAGTGGTGTAAAAATGCACAGATCCTTAAATGGATAAAACTCATCTTTAACTGGGAATGACTTTTTTGAAAATAATCAACCCAATGGAAATTGCACAAACTTGTCATTTAAGAACTTCCAGTAAAAAGAAAAAAACAGTCCAACTACATGAATCCTGTTCCTCATTTATTTATTTATTTATGTTTATTATTTATTTGTTTATTATATTTATTTATGTTAGCTCGGATATAAAAACAAACAATGAAGCCAGGCTCTGTTTTGCCTGTGATATAATGGGTGCTGAACAACACACCAGAGTAATAATTTCTTAATTTGCCAACTAAAATAATGTTCTGGTTAACCAACACTTTTTTCACTTGTGCTCATTGTTACTTTATTTATTTTAATTTGATCTTTATTTAGCAAGGTGGCTACCCCACCAAGTAGCCACCGTAGGTTTTTTCTTCCCTTGGCTAAATACTTTGTGCAATATTATACTTCCTAAGGGATGTGATGTTGAAATTCTAATTATAAATGTTGAAAATCTAATTATAAAATGCATGAAAACACCCCACGGATGTGAATTCTTATCGTAGTAATAGGACTTTTTATTATCAACAGTAGAACAAGCATATCCAAAGAAATACTTGGAACAAGTATAGAACAAGTGCTGATTTTCATCTTCCAAGAAATGTAAATAGTGTCAAGAAGAAAAGTCTAAGGTATCTGCTATTCTGAATTGTTTCTTGTATTTCTCTAGAGACCTCTAGTGGAGAGAACGCTGTAAAAGTCGTTTACTCAAAGCTGTTAAGTGTTTACACTAAGAATTTATTCTATGATAAAGCAATTTGTTTTATTATTCCTGAAAAGGATTAATTAATTATATGATGAAAGAATCCTTGCATTCAAATATTTAGGGGTTTGAATAAGTGCCTTTACATCAAACTGATGTAACAGAAGCATCTAATTATTAGTCACTTGTGGCTAATTCTACTGATGATGTGCAGAAATTTAGCAAATACGAATGGAAGGAAATTAAAGGTGTTTAAAATACTGTCTTCCCAGTTAAAACCTGCAGATGTTTCAGATCATTTACAATGTGTGTCATGTGTTATACATATTCTGCTTCTTTATTTTATAACTACTTTCTGTGTTTTATTTTTGTTGTGTGAGTGTGTGTGTGCTCAGTGGAAAGAGCAAATGGGCAAAAATGTTTTAAGATGAGAAGAGAGGCTCCCTCTATCCTGCAGTTGTTGCTTGAATCCTTAGGTTTCCTTGGAAACCTGGATTCAGCAAATTTGGGATTTTTGTCATTAACTTCACTTAGATGAGCAATTTGCGACTGGAGTAACCTTCAGTGTCTCTTCTTAAAAACTAGCTTGTTTTTAGGAATGTCATTGATACGTACTAGAAGAACCCAAGCCACCCGTTGTCCTTTGGACAAACTAAGAAGTTGACAGTAACACGTGTATAAGAAATTTAGTGTTTGTAAGTGCAAGGTGACACACTTTAGAAGAAAAGGGTTTACCTGTAAAAGAGTTCTGTGCCAGTCACAGCTGGGGTATGTGCATATCTGCCTTAAAGGAGTGTTGTAAGGGAGCTGCAGTCAGGGAAAAAAATATTTAACACCTGTTGGTTTACTGCAGCACCACATAGGAACCCCATCAAAAAAGCATGAAAAAGCATGAAAAAGCCATGTAAAAAGTCTTCTGTTTCCTTGAAAGTATCTAGCAGAGAACCACTGGGGATAAAGATGTAAAGCATAATCGGTTTAATTCAGTAAGAATTTCTAACTGCTGGAGATTTAGATCAGACATATTTTTAAAAATAAAGTGCAGGGCAAGGTAGACAAGCTTAGGAATTGTGGGTTAGATGAGAGGGCAGTGAGGTGGATTGAGAACTGGCTGAACAGCGGAACTCAGAGGGTTGTGATCAACAGCGCAGAGTCTGGCTGGAGGCCCGTAACTAGCGGTGTTCCCTACGCGTCTGTACTGGGTCCAGTCCTGTTCAACATATTCATCAATGACCTGGACAAAGGGACAGAGTGTGCCCTCAGCAAGTTTGCTCATGATACCAAACTGGGAGGAGTGGCTGATATGCCAGAAGGCTGTGCTGCCATCCAGCGAGACCTGGACAGGCTGGAGAGCTGGGCCAAGGGGAACCGAATGAAATTCAACAAAAGCAAGTGTAAGGTCCTGCACCTGGGGAGGAACAACCCCACGCACCGGTATAGGTTGGGGGTTGACCTGCTGGAAAGTAGCACTGCTGAGAAGAACCTGGGAGTGCTGGTGGACAGCAAGTTGACCATGAGGCAGCACTGTGCCCTTGTGGCCAAGAAGGCCAACGGTATCCTGGGGTGCATCAAAAGGAGTGTGGCCAGCAGGTCGAGGGAGGTTATCCTCCCCCTCTACTCCGCCCTAGTGAGGCCACATCTAGAGTACTGTGTCCAGTTCTGGGCTCACCAGTTCAAGAAGGACAGGGAATTGCTGGAGCAAGTCCAGCGGAGAGCCACAAAGATGATCAGGGGACTGGAGCGCCTCTCTTATGAGGAAAGGCGGAGAGACCTGGGTCTGTTCAGCCTAGAGAAGAGAAGACTGAAGGGGGATCTTGTTACTGCTTACAAATATGTGAAGGGTGGGTGTCAAAAGGATGCAGCCAGACTCTTCTCAGTGGTGCCCAATGACAGGACAAGGGGCAATGGGCACAAATTGGAACACAGGAAGTTCCACCTGAATATAAGAAAAAACTTCTTTACTGTGAGGGTGAGAGAGCCCTGGAACAGGCTGCCCAGAGAGGTTGTGGAGTCTCCTTCTCTGGAAATATTCAAAACCCGCCTGGATGCAGTCCTGTGCACCCTGCTCTAGGTGAACCTGCTGAAGCAGGGGGGTTGGACGAGATGATCTCCAGAGGTCCCTTCCAACCCCTACCATTCTGTGATTCTGTGATTCTGTAAGCCTGGCTACCAACACAAGCTACCAAGGGAACGGAGTTCCCCTGGTGTAGTGAAGGACCCAGCAATGCTTAGACCAGATGCAGCCTGGTTTCCACACAAGCTCATATATTATGCGGGGTTTTTAAATATCAAATAGAGGGAAGAGGGCTTGATGTTTACATGGATACACAGAAACCCAGAGCTATAAAGTAAATGCCTAATAATATAGTGTAATAGTAATAATAATAGTGATAGTGACAGTGATAGTGATAATAATAATAATACCTTAAGGGAAAGTTTGTAAAGGAATAAAATCAAGCTTGGTTTGACTGAAGGCAAGATCCAAATGTTGTGTGTTTCCAAGGGGATGTATTATCACCAAAACATTCAGTGCAGGATTTCTGATGTAACTGTCTGGCAAAGCTTTGCTGCTGTCAGCTATCTCTTTCCATATGTATTTTAGTGAAGATGAATCCATATACGTCTGTCACAACAAATGAGAAATGGAAATAAACCTCAAGGAAGTAACTAGGAAAGACTTGATGGTGGGTCTTGTGAAGAGGATGATCATGAGTGCATGGTTGATAGTCATAGTCAGTCTTGTTGGGAAATCAAAATAAAACAGTCCAAGAAGGCTCCCAATTTTTCCCTCCACTATCACCAGTATTTAGTTGCTAATAAACCTTCTTAAGTTAGCTGCTTATTTTCTGTCACATATAGTGTTTTATTTTAAGGTATCCTAACTCACTTCTGAAATATCATGACCCTGCTTAACTGATGATTTTTGATGTGATCGCTTTTCAAGCTAGGGTTCATATCACCTAAGTTTAGCCATCTCAAAGTCAAAGCCAGTCATCTTGGCTCCCTTTTCATCCTAGATGGAGAGAGGGCAATTCAGATTTTAGGTGCAGATGGTCTGTGCTCTGTAAGGGCGCCTGTCCTTTAACAGCAGATCAGATGAGGGGACTACTTTGAACTAGACTCCTAACATTTAGACAGCCCAATGTCACATGAGAAGAATCTCACCTGTTGGCTTCTTTTTTGGGTGGTTTGGTTTTTAAGGAGTAGACACTTGGAAATATACTGTGTTGAATAAGATTACTTTACAGTACCATATGTTTTCTGGTGATCAGCTGGGTTATTACCTTTTTCCTCTGCTATTTCCCAACCTAACGATTAGCCCCACAGGGCCTCTTGCTGGTATTCTGCTTGATTTTCACTTTTATTAAGGTCATCCTATTAAGCATAGCTCCATCACACCTGCAGGAGCTAATTAATTTTCCTCCTACTGTTGGGTTTATTTATTCAAATGCTTTTAGACTCTTCTTATAAATCTCATTAGGTTTCTCATTGCCAAGCTCTACAATTTGAATCTTCTAATGTTTCCCCATTACCCAATTCTTCTGATCATTACGTTGCTCTTGTCTGAACTTAGCCTCCCTTGTCAAAAATCTCTCAGTCAACAAGGTATACAAAAGTGAAAACAAATCTCAGCATGATTGTATTATGGTTCAAAAGAAGCCAGTACTAATTCTGGATTAATTTCTCTCTGGTCATTTATTGCAGGACTTAGACAAAGAGCTGTGCTCCTAAATATCCATTTTTTTTTTTTTTTAATTTTAAATCTCATTTGGCACACCTCTGCAAATACTTTTTCTCCTCATATTTCCACCATTTTTCACTAACTAAGCTTATTCTATACATTATTCTGTCTTCACAAGCTTAACCAACATATTAAGTAAGGTGTTTAGCAAAGTAAGTTTGTATCATTCTTCCCCATGATATCCCCCAATGAATGCATGACATAGCATGTGTATGTATATGGAGATTAAGTCACAGAAAGCATTGCTAGATGCGGAAACACAAAGACAGCTCTAAGCCATCTGAATTTGGGAGAGAAGGGAAGGAGAAAGGAAGACTCAAAGTTGTTGTTATCGTGACTCAGAGTTGGAGATACTAATCAATACTTTGGCTTCTGCACTATGTAAGGAAACACCCATCCTTGCATATGCTTGGAAGTTATGGTTGTCTACTTTTTAAGCAAGTTAACAGAAGTTATAAAATCAATCTGATTCCTTAGAAAGTGTTATTTTATGGTCATATTCTGATGGAAGAAGACATATTGCTAAATTTTAAAATATCATGGTACATACTAGAGTTTTGGTTTATAACAAAACTATTCTATAATGTTTATGCATAATGATTAAATTTAAAATGTAGTGTTACTAGATGTGATTCTAAACTAAGACTTAGAGTAGCTAATATATCAACTTTTTTTCCTTTAGGAAACCATCTTTAATATTAATTTACAAGGATTATTTCTAATAAATCCCTCATAAGATTTTTGTAGTATGGACTGAGCCTTCTTATGTGTTTTGGGAAAAATCTACAGCCCCAAACATCAAAATATTCTGCTTTCTCTGTGTCAAAGTGACACTTGAGATCCCAACATACAAATGGTTATTTACTGACATAGTTATGTGCATATGGCAATATTTTATAAAAAAATGACAGTTCAGCATAAGTTATATGGTCTTATTCCTCAATCCTGATCTGCATATTCAGCTCAGTTACCCTGAAAAATAAAATATGCATTAGGCAAACTCCTCAGGAAATGGGAATGTTCATTCCTCATCCAACAGCAGGTGATGCTGTTGCCACAGGCAAACAGTTCTTCCTTAGAGAATGAACACATCATCTGATAATGCAACCTGAGATAAGATCTGAGAATCTGAGATATTACCGAGTTCTTGTGCTTATACAGCACGTGGTAAGCATCAGTGCAACACTGAGATAAGAGCTGAGTGAATCAATCAATAGGAGTTAATAAGCGATTCAGGCAGCAGTGGAACATAGGACATGGTCTCAAGGAAGCAGCAAAAGCCTGCATCAAGGGTGCTTGTGCTGTCGCCCACTAATATTTCAAGGTTGCCCTGGTATTAGATGGTATGATAGTGAACTACACTGTGTGCCCACAATCTCTATTCTTTACTGCTTAAAGGAAAAAACCAGACAAACAAACAAACAAAAATTCCTATGAGTCAGCCAGTACCATCCAGTTTATTTAGTTAGTTAACACGTCTCCTTGCAAATAATTTTTTTTTTTTTTGAGGTTGAAATGACAGTAAATCGTCAGTAATATGCATTCTAAATGGCCCGATTAAATGCTTATTTACTCTTCTGGAAAGCTTTTACAGTTTTCAAAGGTCATTTAATCTACTCCAGTGCAGGTAAAAGTTACTACACTTCTAGTTAATCAAAAGACCATTTATTGCAGTGTCTGCATTGTCAGGAACACCAAGGAGGGTTCCTCAGGATATATATTACAAAAATGATAGCTGTTTCATCTGTTTTGAATTTTGTGATGGTTACTGTCTACTTAAAGTAAAATTCTAAGCTTGTTATTATTTATAGACTATACAAACCTGACTGCCATGAGTCCTTCCTGTTGCAGCCTGGCTTTGTGACCTAGAATATACAGTTTCTAGGGCATGAATCAAAACTGTAAGAAAGATAATGGAATTTATGTGGGGGGATGGCGTGTGGTCACTGAGAAAGCTTTGCATAACGAATCAAGAAAAGAATGGGAATAATCAGCATTTAAGATGAAATAGGTCTTTTAAGTTAGACCTTTGATCACAGCAATAAGACTATAATAATAAAAGAACCGGTATTGCTTTGCACTGAGTATAATGTAGAGAGACCTAGGGGTGGCTCCAAATGAAACAAATACTTTCAGCTTTTATAAGGTGGTGATGCTAAACGCAGGGAAAAGTGGCATTCCGGAAGATGTGAAAATAAGGATTACCAAAATTGAGGTGGAGTGAAACTTAAAAGCTTAACTTGCTCAAGTTGAGCTGCTGGTCGTGAAATGTATGGAAGGGGAATGGATTTTACATTAAAATGCAGGTTCATTAATGATATTTTTCTCAAGTTTCAAGTGCACATGCCATAGCAAAATAAATTTAGACTTATTGCTAAGTAAAGGATGTAGTAGTGTCAACTGAATATGGAAAAAGAGAAGTGGCCTAGGCACGTAGATGCAGTTTTTTGAGAATTGTCTGTCAGATTCTCAAAGATTTCAGGAAATAGAGCCATTAATATTGTTAGCAAGATCTGAAAGTACTTCCAGTTCAGATTATTTTTTGAACTGGAAGCAATGTGGCTTGGTTTCAGAAGTCATTGCATAAACTGAATGCAAGACTGATCACTCATAAGGCAGTCATAAATACTAAAAATAGATTAAAATATTTTTCCGTGAAGAATACATCTCAAAAAATAACGAAAATTAATATAATTCTATTTACAAGGTTGGTTATAAAACACAGACTAAAATCTTGAGTTTCAAAAGTTACTGGATATCCACAGCTTCCACTGAAACTGAGCAGGGAGGGATTGCACACTAGATTCCCACATGGTGTGAAGTATCAGGCATCTCTATTTGTCTGACTTTCAAGTTTGTGTTCACTGCTCAGAGCTGTAATTAAATTCAGGGAAGCAATTCCAGACATGACAAGATACATTGCCTTCCTTCTTCCCATTTACATTCCTATCTAGCCTGTTGGGGTTCTATAATTTCTGGAGACAGGGCAATTGTCTGGTGTCCCTTCCCTAAAACCAGCTATAATACATGGCAGAAATTTTAGGAATTTCTCAGTACATGGTTAGGCTACTGCACCGTAAGTGTAGACTAAAAAAACTGTATGGGTTCTGCATCAGGGTTTCTTCTTATAAACATTCATTCCAAAAAGTAGTGGTTTGTCTGAGCATTGGAGAAGCTTAAGATGTGTAAACTTTTCTAGGAAATAAACTATCTGTTCCAGGAATGGAAGTATTTAGGTTTTTAACTTTTAAAAGTTATGGGTTCACCCAATAAGCCCCATAAATAGTCCTGCTAGTAAGAACTCACTGCAGACGCATTGTCTCATAACATTGAGACCCTTCACTGGGTTTACATTTGTGCACAAAACAAAGCTCAATGAAAAAGACATCGAAGATCTATTTCCAGTCTCTCTCTGTGGCCAGACTGTGGCTCTCCTATACAATGTGATAAGGTGGGTCAAAACATAAATACTTTTTTGACAAAAATCATGAGACTGTCTTCACCATGAATATCTTAAAATACACAAGTTGTCTTCTGAAGAGCTAAGATGGTATGAAAATATGAGTAATGTCACCTTTCTAAAGCAGATCATATAAACCAGCTTGAAGGAAATCAAATGTCTGCTTTTAACTGGATTCCATATAGATTCAATAAAACACATTTACAGAAAAAGAATGGTGTTCTGGAAGATGAATGTGAGTTTCAGATTTAGATTTCAATTCAGCAAGTCATATGAGCACATTTATTGCATTTTAGACTTTTCAAAGCATGCACAGTCAGACTTGATCTGTACTGTATGTGTCTGGATGCAGTTCAACATTTGCACATCAGTTTTATTTTCGGTCCTTTCTAGAATATGCAACTTTTCATAGGAGGTGACATCTACTGTAGCTTTTAGTATTAAAGTGGAACTTTGTTCAGTTTAAAGATCCTGACTTCTAAGGCAAAATTACACAAACAAAATCATGCAGAATATTATTTACCTTGACAAATCAGTAGATTTAATGCTGTGAGGTTGGAGAAAACTGATTTTCTCCTTGACGTGGGGAAAGTGTTGAGGAAAAGATTAAGTATATCAGTATTGTATTTTGGAGGGAAAAAGAAATCTTTATATGTAATGTCAGGCACACAATTATTATTTCAGTGGTTCAGTGGGTTACCATAGCAATACAACCCAGTGGCTTTTGAAATACTTTATTTAGCTTAATCACTGGGGGAGGGGTTATTGTACTCAGAATCAAGCTTAATCAAAATGACAGAATCATTTTTTTCCCATAACTATGGTGAACAGCCCATAGCTTCACAAAATATACTTATTGCTTATTTACAGATCTGTCTTTTGGAATCATCCTCTCTTGTACTGTTTAATGCATGAATATATTGTGAAGGACCAAGAGTAAATCACTTGAGTGGTCACTTTTCGTGATATAAGGACCTTCTCTGTGGCTTTGTGTGATTCCTACCTATTCTGTGGTGCTAAAAGTTATGGTTACATGACACAGCTCATTGCTGTGGGTTGGCATTGACACTGGTTTCAAGCAGCATCCTCTTGAGAGGCAGGTGCAATAGGTAAAGTCAGAGCCTGCCTGACGCATCTTTAATTGACACAGCTTAGTTGTTTAACAGGCAGTATTCATTGCAAGCAAGCATTTCAGTATCAGATAATCCCTTGCTGAAGAAGAGCTGAATTAATAGGAATTGAACTGTAATATCGGCTTTTAGGAGGAAAAGCCATGGAACAAAACAAGTATCCACATCCATAGAAGATCAGATGTGTGGCAAATTAAAACTCAGATTCTTGAAAGTTCATGGAAAGATCTATGTATAAAATTACTGGATTGTTATACTTAGGAACACAATTGCTGTTTGATTTTTCTGGCTCTGGAAAAGAAAATTTTATAATTTCTCATACCACCTAAAATACTAAAGTGTAAACCCAAACACTGTACTATATATCTTGGATGCCAGAAATGTCTTCCTTGGAGATAACAATTGCAAAAGGATGCATTTTTGTGTGAGGGATAGCTTTTCCTTTTCAATCATGCATAAAAGTTTTTACCAGATTGTTTGAGTGATTGGGTAAATTTATACATTTTGCAGTACAGATGAAGCCATTATAGTGCCAAAGAAAATACTACAGATGGCACAAATCTGGCTGATTATTAAATAAATTTTAACTCCACTGAATATGCTGAATTTTAATGGAATGATAGCTAATAAACTATTAGACACATGGCAACCACCTCTTTAAATAACTAGACTGTGACTTTCACACTTCAGTGCTGCTGACTGCTGTAGAGCATCGATATCAGAAAATTTATATATTATGTGACTGATTCTGAGGCTATCCAAGCAAATAACCAGTAGTTACAGTTCATATAAAACTCAGAGTTTTGATTGATTAGTGTTAACAATGTGCAAAGGATTAGCTTCCTAGATGCTACCAATGCAAATAGAAATAATTTTATGAATCTAGTTATAACTGATAAGGCACAAAGTAAAAATGAACATATTCTACTGACTTTCAATGGATACCAGATTTGTAAATCACTGTGTGACAAATTTTCTAAAAGTTATTTAGCAACTTAGAAGATGCATTCTCACACATGGGAAGAATTCCACCCACAATTCTATGCAACTTTAAATTCTTTTAAAAATCTGCCCCCAGGGCACCTTTGAAAAGTTGACATATTTCAAAGTCAGCACTACAGCATCTGACAGTATGCATGACTGAAGTTTCACTTTCAGAGACTGGAAGAGAACTTGTGGAATGTAGGATGGACCTATACAGGGTCAAACCTTTGTCGCAATAATATAGGAAGCCAAGTATACAGTGCAGAAATAGCTCTTCAGAAAAAAGTCTACTTTAGGAAGATGTTATCTTAGATTCAATTTCTGCCTTTTTTTCTCTTTTATTTTTCAGTTTTGGGGAAAATATGATCTTGATGAGGCCTGAGAAATGCAAGGACTACCTTGATCCAAGAGAAGAAGTGACAGGTACCATGTGCCACGCTGTCCCGGGAAGTGAAACTGGCGATGATGGTGAGATAACCACAGCCCCTGGATGAAGAAACTCTCATCACACAGACAGGAGAGGGTAGAGAGGCACTCTGACCTCTGAAACCAGCCATAGCCTTCCCCAGCCTCTCTCATGACTCCTGCCCAACATGTGCTGGGACACATTTCTACAATGCTCCTTCGTCTCCAAACCCACAAAGTCGCCTTCCCGCAGCTACAGCCCTGCCTATCACCCAGCAAGGCAAGGACAAAGCAAATCCGGGGGGGTGAATCCCTCAAGGACACTTTCCCAAGCCTCAGAGAGGGGCTCAGCAGTTGTGACATTTGCTTTCCTTTGTCCTGCATGCATGCTGCCAGGCAGGTGTTGACCCAGATATTTATGGGCAGAAAAGCCAGAAGGACAGCCTCTGCACCCATGAAAATTGCCTGGTGAGTTTCCCTGGGACTGCCTCCTGCTTTCCCCGGCACCTCAGTGAAATTCCATCCCAAGGACTCTGTGGATGTCGCTTCCTCCTCCGAGCACCCTGCCTTTTCCGTCAGCTCCAGGCAACACCCCCACAAGTCCCAAGAGCTCCAGAGAGGCTCCAGCATAAGTAGGAACCTCAGTCCACGGCGTGGATCTGCAGGATGTGACCCAGCAGTGCCCAGATCCATTCATCTTTTCCAAAGATGTGGGGCAGGCCTTTCGGCCCCTGAACATGCCTCTGATGGGGGCCTGCTGTGCTCTTCCTAGCTCTATGTCTGTGGCGAGAGAGGGGCCACCATTACTTGCTGGGAGAGGTGATGCAAAGGCAGCTTCCACTTCCCCCATGGCTGTGAAGAGGGATCTGTCTCTCAGTTCTTTTGGCAGCACAGGTAGGGGCTGACGGCCCTCATGCAGGGCCTCTTGTGCCTCCGTCCCCCTCCTGTCAGTGCTGGCCAATAAAGGAGGAACCTGCTTGCTCTGTCCCACAGTGACACCTCCTAGCAACCTCCTGGAGCCAAAGGTAGGACGTGGAGGGCTCATTTATGCTGCCGGTGCTCCTACTCTGGCTGCTGGAGCTAGGCAGGACCCTCCAGATTCAGCAGTATCCTGGAAATTACTTTTTTTAAGTTCTGGGCCCCTAGGGAGCTTGGGATGTACCCCTGGCTCTGGGCTGGAAAATGACTGTCTTTGTCAGGGCTCCTCCCTGCAGTCAAGCTCCCACCTCAGCACAAGTGCCTCAGGCCATTCCTGGAGGCTGATGCCTGGGCCTCAGCCAGAGCGTGCCAGGGCCCTTGGCTGGGACACACCCGGAGAAAGAGCATGGTCAGAGGGACATGCACAGTGCTCAGGGAGCACTCGGCCTCTACACCCTTTGGGAGAGCCTTGTCCAGGCGGACTCAGCAGTTCCTGACCTTGCCCACCTCTTCCATCCTCCATCACCCCAGGTCACCAGCATGGCCCAGCATAAACACTGCAGGCACACCAGGATGGGGAAGCCTCCTGCACTATTTTCCTGGAGCCCATGGAGTAAAAGCTGTCCTACCACACGATAGTGCTCCCCATCTGTAGGCATGCATGGTGCCATTGAGGCTGCATCCAGGTACGAGCCCTTTCCTGGGGCACCCCACAGGCACGCTGGGTGCCGAGCAGCAGTGCCATGCTGACACTGGTTGTCTCTCTCTTGCAGTGACAGGCACTCCACAGAGGGTTGTTCTGCTCCTGACACTTGAAGCATAAAGATGGGGAGAAATTCCTGCCAGAAATATCTTCCATGGGGATTCCAGTCTCCAGCAGGGTGATTCTCTTCTGCCCTTCCACTGCCCCCACGAGACATAAGAAAGGCACAGGAGGAGTGCTGGACCAGGCCCTGGGTGGAGGGGCTCTGACCTTGTGCTCTTGAAAACCTGACAGGAAAAGGTGGCTTGACTCTTCTCCAGAAGGGCTTTATTCACATCTGTGGATATTGTACATATCTTTGCAAGTCATGCACAAACTATTATATAAAACTAATTTGACCATAAATAAATTACATTTGCAGATTGTCATGACCTAGGGAAATGGATGCTCATCAGAAGCAATGGAGGTATGAGGAATAATAAGTAGGGACTAAAAGGGACTTGGCAATCATGATGCATCATCTTACCTGTTGAAAAAATCAACTGGCTTTAGCTAGGCAGACAGGCGACCTTACTTAACCCAGAAAAAGAATACGTAAATTATGTGTTCAATAAATAGCCAAGTGCCTTGTCATCTAATTAGTGACATGCATGAATGGATGAACAAGATTCCCACTGTCCCTACATACTATCCAGTGAAATCACAGCCCAGGGAAGAGGCTTGGTGGAATCAGCAGGGAAAGACTCTTGAGCATGACTCTACTTTGGTGCTGTGAAGAGACATACGAGGTGTAGAATAAGTAGAAGGCCCCACAGTCTCCCCTGTGGCACTCTCCCCAAGCTCTGCCTCCATCAAAAGGGGATGCCAGGAGGAGAAGAGGATAGGGGCCACCCTGCAGGGATGGTCCATGCCCCAGGAACTCAACTGGCTGAGCAAGGAGTGGGGTGATGGGAGTTACCAACTCCCAGAGCTTGGCCAGTCATTTTTCTCTGAGCTGAGCCAGCCAACCGCAGCACCACCAGCCAGGCAGCATCATCCCATGACTCCCCATTGACTCATTTTCACGAGAGCTCACCAGGTGGGAGTTTCAAACCCTCCAGAAGATTCCCCATGGCAGGGGAATACTGGCCTCTTCTTTGCATGTATCAGGGGTTGCACAGGAAATCTTGGTGGCCTCCTGGGATGGATTGGTGGCCCTCTGGCATGTTCCAACTGACTTGTGCCCATCCCCCCTGGCCTGGTTTGGAACCTCCCTTCCCAGCCTTGTGAACCTCCCCACCCCAGAGATGTGAGGGCTTGTTAAGGAACCTTGTAAAGCTGCGGGCTCCAAACCTGCCATTTATTTTTGTTTAATTACTTTCTATTCACATTTAAACTTCAATTATTCATTTTATTTGTTTTTATTAAAGAATGTTTCCTACATTTTATACCAACACTTTTACGGATGTATATTCTCCCCCCACCAGGCTGAAGGCAGCAGCTTGATGGAAATGAGTGAATGGAGGCAAGTCCATGCTTGGGGCAGCAGGTGAACTGCCTCCTTGCCCACCTCACCTTCCCGGGTGCCTCTATACAACAGGTATGAGGCTCTGGATGCGGAAGGCCAGTCAATGGATGATGTGGATGATGGTCCATCTACACCATTGGTATTGCCAAGGTCAGAAAGGCCTAACCCCCGTATCATGACCACCTCCACGAGGAAGAAAAGACAGGTTATTGTTGTAGGTGACTCCCTTTCAGGGGAACAGAGGGTCCAATATGTTGGACAGACCCCTCCTCTTAGGGAAGCCTGCTGCCTCCCTGGGGCCCAGGTTAAGGACATCACTAGGAAACTTCTTAGTCTGGTATGGCCCTTGGACTATTACATATTACTGGTCTTCCATGTGGGTGGCAATGAAGCCACAATGTGTAGTCCAAGGGCAATCAAAAGAGACCTCAGGGCCTTGGGACAGTTGGTAAGGGAATCTGGAGCACAGGTTATTTTTCCTTTATCCTTCCAGTTGTGGACAGCAACACTGGAAGAAACAGATGGGCTCAGTGTATTAATACCTGGCTCCGTGGCTGGTGTCACTGCCAGAATTTTGGGTTTTTCGATAATGGGATGGCCTACACGGTGTCAGGCCTGCTGGCATCAGATAGGATTCATCTTTCTCAAAGCAGGAAGAGGGTCTTTGCTCACAAGCTAACAGGGCTCATTGATAGAGCTTTAAACTAGCATTGAAGGGGGAGGGGGATAATATCAGGCCTGCCTGTGACAAGCTGTGGGATCACACACCACGGTTAGAGGGAAGGTGCTAGCAATGGCCCTTGCTCTGAGACTTGCTGGGTACAATGGAGCACACTTGAAGTCTTACGGAGATGAGCCAGGGGCTCCTGAGGTAATAGGAGCCAACAGAGAAACACCAGTGAAATACTTCAAAGGAATTAAGGTGTGTTCCTGTAAGAACGTGACACAGCCAACAGCCCAGCTGAAGTGCCTCTACACCAATGTATGCAGCATGGGCAACAAACAGGACGAGCTTGAAGCCACCATACTGCTAGAAAGCTACAACCTAGTTGCCATTACTGAAACTTGGTGGGACAAATCCCATGACTGGAGTGTGGCTATCAATGGCTACAGGATGTTCAGAGG
The DNA here is from genome assembly GCA_013389945.1 of Fregata magnificens. NCBI lineage: Eukaryota > Metazoa > Chordata > Aves > Suliformes > Fregatidae > Fregata > Fregata magnificens. Next base: position 2,787 of record WAAD01020049.1, on the reverse strand, counting down.
GGACAGGTGAGGAAGGAGGGGAAGAGACGTTGCCCTCTACATCAAGAAATAGATAGAGTGTGAAGAGCTGTCTCTGAAGAATAGCCATGAGCAGGTTGAAAGCTTATGGGCAAGAATCAGAGTCCGAGGCAACAAAGGGAACCTTGAGGTTGGTGTTTACTACAGGCTGCCCAATCAAGGGGAGCCTATTGACAAAGACTTCTTACTCAAGCTACAGGAGGCGTCATGCTCACAGGGTCTTGTCCTGCTGGGGGACTTCAACCACCCCAACATCTGCTGGAAAAGTAGCATAGTGAGCTGTAGGCAATCCAGGAGACTCCTGGAAGGCATTGAGGATAACTTCTTAGGCCAGGTAATAGACAGCTGTCCTGATTTTGGCTGGGATAGGGTTAATTTTCTTCCTAGTATCTGATATAGTACTGTGTTTTGGGTTTAGGATGGGAATAATGTTGATAACACACTGATGTTTTAGTTGTTGCTGAGCAGTGCTTACACTAAGCCAAGGACGTTTCGTCTTCTCATACTGCCCTGCCAGTGAAGAGGCTGGAGGTGCACAAGAAGCTGGAGGGGACACAGAAAGGACAGCCAAAGGGATATTCCATACCATATGATGTCGTGCTGAACAAAAAACTGGGGATGTTGGCCAGAGGGGGCATGGCTGCTGCTCGAGAACTGGCTGGGCATCAGTCAGCAGGTGGTGAGCAATTTCATTGTGCACCACTTGTTTTGTATATTCTTTTGTCATTATTATTATTTTCCCTCCCTTTTCTGTCCTATTAA
>WAAD01020048.1:2475-26662 GCA_013389945.1 Fregata magnificens | reverse complement strand
CAACTTTATCTTGTAATAGGTCACTTGCTGCTGTGGTTTTCTTTCTATGACCTGCTTGGACAGTATTTATCAAATATTTCTGTTTCTACTTTAAATGAATTTTACTTCACCTCTCAGCAGATGTGTCTGTTTGATGAAAAGAAAATCAGCCAGAAATGTGATGTCAGGTGTTTCCAAACATTTAAGTGAGAGAACCTTTTGTAAGATGAAAGTTTGTAAACATCCAGCAATACAAGAGGTGCAAGTAGTCTGAATCACAGTCTGTCGCCTCGTTTAGGAAACAGAAAACAGATTCTTACCCTCAGAACCATATAGCAAATCTAAAGCCTGTAGAGTAGTTGAAAACCAGTTCACTGACTGAATTGAACCTGTTCTTGAAACAAAAGCTTCTTAAAGGTGTTCTTTCCGGAAACTATATTCACAAAAAGGCATTTCAGATGGCTCTTGACAGTGGAAGATGGGAAATTTGCTGTGCTTTCTAATTCACAAGAATACCTTTTGTTTCTAGCTATTCTTCTCTGCTGGCTTAAAAGAATAGCTAAGTGTATAGATCTTCATCCAGCACTGCTCTTCGCTAAACAATGGTTATGATCTGTTCCTTTTTCATTCTGTACAAGTTTTGTTTTTTAAATGCAGTTAGATGAAATGCAGAGTTTTGGGTTCCATTTGATGCGACTACTTTGGCAACGGGACTGTGATAGCGAGGAAGTGAGAAGCTTTGATACTAAATAAGCATACTGAGAGGGTATGAAAGGCTTCCTTGCTTGTGTTGTGCATTTGTGGCACAGTAAGTTGGAATTGTAATGCAGTATTCCTCAAGTGTGCTGTACAGTCAGAAGTGCACCACTTCCCTACTCTGCTAGTGTCCTCGCGAAGTGCACCTTGTGTGGATGGCATTACAAAATAGATAAAGCTTTAATGATTACTGTGATTTCAGTGAAATCCACTTTGGGAAAATTTGACAAGTTGTTTGTATGAATATTTTCACACACTGGAAGTTTCCATGAGCTGCAGCTATAACCAGTTTTAAAACAGGCTTACAATTTGGGGTTAATTTCTCCTGCATTAACTCAGACTTGGTGAAAACAAGAAAACAAAGAGGCAGCTTTGGTCTGTGATATCTGAGTGAGTGGGCAGTTTTGTGTATAGGTAGAATATTTTATTTAAGGATATGACACAAAAAAGACAAAATTTTTTTGACTAATAAGAGGAATACTTTCCTCAGGAGGCTGATGTGAGTGAGTGAAAGCAAAGCAGAACCCTAACCCTATTTACCAGTGGAAGATGCCTACTAATTTGAAGCTGAAAATTAGTATAGCTTGATAATTTCCATATTATCTTGCTTTTTTTGAATGGGAAGGGGGAGGACAGTGTGAGGTGAAACTCTTAATATCCTTTTTCCAGGCTCAGGAATGCCAATCACTGTTCTCACTGTTAGGTCTTTCCACACAGCTGATGAGGGACAACTGGAAACTGGCTGAAGCATAAGGTGGATTCAGAGCTATACAGGTCTTTAGGACATCTCTATGTTCTCCTGATGCCTGTGCCTGAGCAGCACATGCCATTTTGCTATGCTTTTCAATTTCTATCCTTCCCACCACAATATCTCAACAATATTGTAAAGGTCTGAACTTCACCCCCTCCTGAATAAAACCAAAAGCATGTGTGTTCTTCAGACATTATAAAAATCATGTGTTAAGTGGCATCAGGCCTCTAAATCAAAATTGCTAGTCTAAAAAGGTCACACCAAACAGGACACAAGAACCAAAAGACGCATCAGATGTATTAGCCATATTCAGCACGAATACTTAAAAAGGAGGGAGCTAAAACCAGGCTTTTCACAGTGTAGACTTTTCAGGCACTGCTGTATTCAGACCGAGAGCTAGTGCCTGAGCCCTGGTTGCCTGTAGCATCCCGTCCTGCGGGACCAGGCCTAGTGGAATGAATGACATATAACTGTACGCACAGCATCTTCAGCTCCTGCGAAATGACATAGTTTTGCTGAATTCAGCTGGACTTGTTCTTCAGCTGATCTAAATCACCCCAGGATTATTGACTTCAGCAGAGCCCTCTTCATGTCCATGTGTAGTACTGCATCTTAGCCTTTTCCCTTATGTCAGCTACTAATCAATAACCTGTTTCAGAGGGAGCTCTGCATTCATCATTCAGCTTTCCTTCCTGCTCACCCCCTGATACAAAGTGGGGACACCCGGCTGGTGTCTTTACCCTGTCCGGTAGCACTGCCTCCTTTCAATGCTCCCAGAGTACCTGCAGCCAGTGTGAGGTGGTGTAGAGGGGGAGGGAGGGATGACAGCAGTTACCATGGTTTTCCTCAGGTTAACAGTGAGCTCAGCTTTTGTAATTTAGAACATGAGAAGATGTATTTTGCTAGCAAAGACTTAATAGGTAACAAAAGACTGCGAATGGCTCATGATTTTAGCACCGTTCATCCAAACTGCAGAGCTGGTTTTCTTATTGAAATGAAGAATCCTCACAATGCCTTGACTGAAATCAGCAGAACTACATGGAAGTAAAGCTGGTCTAATGGAAAGGAGAATCAGGCCCACCCTTTAAAGAGGTATATAGCTGCTTTGGTGAGAAGCACTGGCATATTGCTTTTGCAGTCATTCGTAAATAAGAATGCTTTGGCTGTTAGGCAATACATTTAAAGCCAGAGTAGCAGCATGGAAAGCAGACACTTTGAGTGTCCCCCCGCCCCGCCGTGTTTACTTAATATGCAGACTAATTGAGAGCATCATCTGATATCAGCTCTGGGGAAAGATATTTCCCTTGTTTGAAAATAGGTCAGGAGAAAACCTGACATTTCCTTGACTACTTGATTGCTGTGCTTGCCAGTCCGGGCAGCCTTACTCAGAATATCTTCTGGGAATGAGAAATAAAAAAAGTGTAAAAGGGGCTGGGAATCCTTTGGTAAATTCATTTATCGGTTTCAGCTTTCTGCTCTTTTTTTTCCCAAGACCAAATGACTCTCAGCTTTGCAGCGGCAGTGTTGTAAGCATCTGATTAATTTCTTGGGTAATCCAGAGCAGAGAGGGGAAGTGGCTGGTTGGAGAGTACTGTTTCTTACTGGCTGGGGAGATACTGCGAGGTGTGATTTCGATGACAGCTTCGGGGGTGACTCAGCAGACGCTCCTATTGTTGCTGGGTTGAAAAAGTCGTTCAAAAGCAGCTGGTGCTTCTCTTTCTATTTTTGTTCGCTTCATCCAACTGCACCAGTTAAAAACCCTGTAATAACATGAATGAGTCATTTCTACATTGCTCAATATTTGTTTTGAAATTCTGATGCAGATTTGAGCACCAGGATACTCCTTCTTCCATGATGACTTGGTTTTAAAAACAAATGCAGAGTTGATGAACACTTGGTTTAGGGAGTTACAACAGGCAACAGCCCTGGTCAAACAGGAACATGCTTCTGTGAATTTGAGAGTAGGGTTAGTCTCTGGGATGGCTCAAGGATTTTTGTGTGTGGTGCAGCATACACTGGAGTGATGTTCTGGCTGGAGTCTCAAAAAGAAGGGTTTTGTGGCCTGCAGGCATGCAAGCTACAGTATCCATGCATACAAACAGGCAGGGAACTTGTTTTTGTACACATACATGTACCTACTTAGGCAGTTGCAGCAAGTGCTTTCTTAAAATAGTTAGGCATCAGCAAGTGATTTTGGAAGGCTTGCAAAGTTTCAAACCCCAAGTCCTCAGGGCTACCCACCTACCTTCTACACAGCAGGAAAACGAACTGAGTTCAACCTACTATGTGCAAAGGCCATAATAAAAATGGAACTGCACCCACCAAAAGATGGTTTGAAAGTCTACAGATTAGGGCCAGCCTTTTTCTCGCTGTCTTCTGAGCTTTTTCTGAGCTGACTACTCCATCTCGGATGACTTCCTCTCTCTCTCCCCCCTGCCTCTACTAGAAGCAGGTGATATGAGATGATGGATGTGAAAGTCACAGGATGCTAGCAGCTGACTTGTCCAGCTCAGGACAACCCTCGCAGCTGTTTGGCATCTGCGATATGCTGCTCTGTGTGGACCTGAGGAGTGGGGAGCAGGGACAGCTGCCACCACCCTCTTTTCAGTGCTCCGCAGCAAGTCCTGCCAGCCTGAGGGAAGGGGATTAGAGGAAAGCCAGGTGTTTGTGACCATTAATAATACAACAGGGTTTGTTGTGTTGTTAAACTTGCTGGGCCTACTTTTTCCTGCTGAAGGGTGGCTCTTCAGGACAGCTGAGGCAAGCTCTGTGGTTCCTAAGACTGCCCCTGAAGGGGATGGAGGCTCATGCGGTAACACAGTTTCTGCCCCCTCAGCAAAATCTGGATGACCCCACAAGGAAAAAGTAGTCGCTGGTGTGGCTTCGCCTGTATTTGTCTTGCAGTGAATTGCTACTTTCTAATTACCCCAGTTGTTATGGCTTCCTTTAGGAAGGCGAACCAATCATCTGGTGCATACTGCAACATCATGAATCATGGGCTTTGCTGCTGCAAGCTACATTTATCATGGATGGGTGAATGTGCTTAAAGGGTGTAGGGACCCTGTTTAAAACTGCACCGTTCTGCTTTCTGCTTGCAGGGCTGTGTCTTGAAAGGTTTCACAATCTGCAAACAGAGAGTGAGTTAATTTTCTGGAGTACGGCCCTGGACTGAAGAATTCAGCTGTCCTATAAGGGCTGCCTAAAGCAAGTGATCACAGATGTTCCCTGAGCGCACCAAGCAATTCCGGTGTCTCCTGCCTCTTTCCCCAAGTGGACCTGTGGTTACACAAAAAATGCTGGCCAGGTGAACACAAAAGAGTGACAAAGACTTGCTATACCTGGAGGAGAGACATGTGCAGATCAGAGCTCTGTGGTGGCGGAATTGCTTATTATAAGGTAAGGAAGGGAGAGGGGAACTGAAGGCAGGGGAAAAAGGGGAAGGGGTGGGTAAAAATTTAGCCATGTGGTACAGGGTAGTTGAAAAAGGGAGAGAGTCAAGACCAAGAGGAGATACAGGGTGAGGCTGTGTTTCAGTCACAGCACTTGTGTAAGGACATTAATTTCCATTTCCATGCTGCAGCATGCATAGCATGAGCACCGTTATACCGTAGTCAGGAGCGCTGGGATACGGCCCTGCAGGTGTGGGTGGTTCTCAGCCCCATCCCCATCCAGTGAGTCTCAGCTGAGGACACCTGTCCAACTCTTTGGAGTCAATGAGACTTCACAAAATGCTTAACTAACCCTGAGCCTTTGTACTCGCACCACAGAGTGTCAGCCAGGGAAGACTGCCCAAGGTCAAGAGAGAAGGGCAAGAGTGGGAGGGGGAGAAACCATGTGGGACTGCAGACAGAGGTCCCAGCAGCAGGAACTTTTCCAGCGTGCACACTCTGACTCAGGACGTTAGAAGTGAGCTTTGAAAAATCACATTGTCAGCACACATGAACGTTGCAGTGTGAAGCAGATTGCTTTAGTAACTTTTTTGGCATGTAAAAAGCCAAACTCCCCCTTGCCCCTTGTAGAAGAAAAGAACATTGTTCATTAGGCTCAGTAGATGCTAGGCTTTTTTCTTCTCCTTTTAACAATCAGTGAAAGAAAAAAGGCAGCAAGAATGACTAAATAAACAAACAAACAAACAAGAGCCAGCATCTTAATTCCCAGTGGCAATGTGTGGCTTTTGCTCTGGAAATCATGCTTCCCTCCGTACAGAGATCCCAAGGGTCCAAATTGCCCCTGCTCCACTTTTCAGTAGGTATCTCTAACTGTAACTCATGGTGACTTATCCTAATGTGTCCCCACAGGATCTCACTGTTATTGCCTCAGAAAAAACTAACAGTAGCTCTTTTTCTTCATACCACACCACTATGTCAGTGGTATCAGTCCCATCAAAGGTCTGGATTCAGAATATTTCTTCTACTGATAGGAAATCATTTTGTTAATTCACTGTCCAGAACACAAAATTAGCTCAAATTGAATCTTCCAAAAATAAAGTGTTTGAAATTCTTTCACGTCTATGCTGATGCCTATTATCTAGCTCTTACCACTTCTACATGCAAACTAAATAAGCCGCTTAGAAACGAAAAGGCTTTCGGAAAGCTAATATTTGTGAAGAGGGCAGAAAACCACTGTGCCATGCCTGTGTTGCCACTGAGGTCCGCAGCAAGTCGGTGGCAAACCATCAGCTGGCCCGTGCACAGCACAGCATGTGGCAGGACTTGGCAGAGGCCGGCCACATCTGAGTTATCAGGCTGGTGTGGCTTTTCCTCAGGGATCTATCAAATCATGAGTGCAATGCATCGGACAGGGTTATCTATTTGTGGTCTCTTTCAATATGAGTGTTGGTGGGAACCAAAGTGGGGCTGGATTCAGCACAAGCAGAGGCGCTGGTTCATCAGTCTGATAGGGGCCAGGGTGTGGAAGGGTGCCAAAATAATGCACGGGGTGAGGGAAATTCATGGAAGAGAAGTCCCCTGAGGACTGGTTAATGCACAGGAACCACCTCAGGCTCAGGAGGTCTGTGAACTGAAGAGGGTTAGAGGCTGTGAGGAGGGCACTAGAGGGAAGAGTCAGAGATGCCTGTCTTCCATAGCTTGTGCTTATGGCCACTGTCACAGGCAGGATGGACCTTTGGTCTGGCCCAGAAAACCTATTCTTATTTATATATATACAAAAGTTTTGAAATAACAAGCCATTAAAAGAATGGAGTGTTACTTTGAAAAATACCCTGGGAATATTTTTGAAGATGACAAAAATGACAGAGGAACTTGATTTTCCTGATGATTTTTAAAAATATTGTTCTCTTGCTCACTCTTCTAAAATGTTTCTAAAATGTTCATATGTAGACGAAGAATAATGACATTGCTGGGGGGGTCTATCACGAATAAGGATTGGCCTTTGTCGTGGGGAAACATTTTAACTCAGAATTTTCGTATAGGCTTTTAGCAAAAGTCATAAGTGTACAGGCGTGCATTTTTTAGGAATTCCATGAGTTAGAAGGAAATTACAATACAAAATGTAGGTGGAATGCTTTCCAGAGGCAGTCTCTGCCTTTGCAACAAGCGTTCCCACACACATTTTAGTACCTGTGACTCACCATGGAGGCTGATATTAATTGTTAGTGCCAGTGCTTTCATGAGAGCCCACTGATTTAGTGTGGCTCAGTGTCCGGGTGCTCAGATGAAGACGTCATCAGGAACTGCCTCTGACTAATTCCCACTAGCTTCAGTGGGTGTTAAGTGCCCAGCTACATAAACATCCTTTGTGAATCTCACTGGCTATTCTTCTGCATTTGAGTGAATATCTTCCTTTGTGCTCTATGTTCTGTCCTGGGGACAAACAAAGGTGTCTAGAGGACTTTATTTGCCCTCGCACATGCCTCTGCCATAGAAACTGTCCCTAGAAGACCCCGATGACCTTTGCTCACCAAAAATTGATTTAGCTGAGGTCTTTGGGAGGGCATTGATAGTCCTGTACAATGTTTTCTTAGCTCATGAGGCAATAAGTAACCTAGCTAGACTTGGCATCGTCTACAAGAGTGGCACAGCTCTCACATGACAGATTGGTGTGGTTAAAACCAGGAAGGATGACTTCCATTTTTAAATTATAGGGTGCTGTATAAACAGTAGCACACGTGAGGTTTTTGTAGCTAGCACTGATCAGTGCAGTTAGTTCATGTACCTGGCATAATGTCACAAGCTGGTAATTAGCCCGAGGCATGTTTTACCATGGTTGTGCCCTTTTTATTGACTCACAATAAATCAGCACAAATAATGAGAGTGCCATGATATAAAATTCTGATATTTTGTTGCGACAAAACAAAACTCACGTGCTGGATTGTTTGCTGTCTAAATCATAAGAAACTTGAGGCAGAGCACAAATGATAACTCCTGGTTACAATTTTGTTCTGGGGCTTTCAGCCAATTAGGAAGACATTGCTTTATCTTGAGCTTGCCCTCTATAAAAGCAACTGAGAGCTGGTATCATGTCATCACTGGCAATGTTACACTATCTGTGTGCCCTGCACTGGTTTGACTGACTTATTGACAGTAGTGATTTAATTACTCTGAGAGGCACGGAATCCAGGTGCATACCCTTGCAAGCAGTGCGTGTATATGAATAAGCTCTTTTTTAATGGTGTGGTGGGTTGACCCTCGCTGGATGCCAGGTGCCCACCAAAGCCACTCTATCACTCCCCCCTCCTCAGCAGGACGGGGGAGAGAAAATATAATGAAAGGCTCATGGATCGAGATAAGCATAGGGCGACCACTGACCAATTACCATCGTGGGCAAAACAGACTTGAGTCGGGGAAATTAGTTTAACTTATTACCAATCAAAATCAGAGTAGGATAATGAGAAAATAAAAAGTAAATCTTAAAACACCTTCCCCTCACCACTCCCTTCTTCCCGGGCTTAACTTCACCCCCGAACTCTCTACCTCCTCCCCGCCTAGTGGTGCAGTAGGACAGGGAATGGGGGTTTCAGTCAGTTCATCACATGTTGTCTCTGCCGCTCCTTCCTCCTCAGGGGGAAGACTCCTCACACTCTCCTCCTGCTCCCACGGGAGATAGTCCTCCACAAACTTCTCCAATGTTAGCCCTTCCCACGGGCTACAGTTCTTCACAAACTGCTCCAGCATGGGTCCCTTCCACGGGGTGCAGTCGTTCAGGAACAAACTGCTCCAGCGTGGGTCCCCCGCGGGGTCACAAGTCCTGCCAGCAAACCTGGACCAGTGTGGGCTTCTCTCTTTCCATGGGTCCACAGGTCCTGCCAGGAGCCGGCACCTGGACAGGCTTCCCATGGGGTCACAGCCTCCTTCGGGCATCCACCTGCTCCAGTGTGGGGTGCTCCACGGGCTGCAGGTGGATATCTGCTCCAACATGGACCTCCACGGGCTGCAGGGAGACAGCCTGCCTCACAATGGTTTTCACCATGGGCTGCAGGGGAATCTGCTCTGGCGCCTGGAGCACCTCCTCCCCCTCCTTCTTCACTGACCTTGCTGTCTGCAGAGTTGTTCCTCTCACATATTCTCACTCCTCTCTCTGGCTGCAGTTCCTGTTGTGCAGCAACTTTTTTCCCTTTCTTATATATGTTATGCCAGAGGCGCTACCATCATTGCTGATGGGCTTGGCCTTGGCCACCGACGGGTCCGTCTTGGAGCCGGCTGGCACTGGCTGTATCGGACATGGGGGAAGCTTCTGGCATCTTCTCACAGAAGCCGCCCCTGTAGCCCCCCACTACCAAAACCTTGCCAAGCAAACCCAATACAAATGGTTAGTGTAAAACAAACTAATAGAGAAAAAAATCACCAATAGTTATACTAAATCTGACCAATTCAGAGCACGCCAATTAGGCTTCTGCTTATGGAGGACCGCCTCTGTTCTCTCTCCTTTGGAAAGAACCTAGGGAGATAAACTGATCACGTTAGTTCATTGATATAGATACTGAAATTTGAATGAAATATATACCCACAGTATATAAACGGCATCATCCACAAAAATGGGATTTTGTATGATTTTTTTCTCTTTTGCATCATATAATTATGTCAATGAAATTTTGACTTTAAAAATGAAATCCAATTAAAAAGAAGCATATTAGTACAAAAGTAGCTTTTGTATTAGTCTGGCTCAGCTTAAAATTCTAGCTGTGCAGATCATCTGATATACTGATATTCTTTTTTGGTTATTTGTCTGTCCATGTCCATTGTCCTGCCTGACCAAATGCAGTAGACCTTATACATTAAACACAGCCCTACAAATTCACAAGATTCCCCTGGTGCATTTTATGATTGAACAGGCTCTACTGTGCAACTTCTTCAAATCTTTCAATAATGAAATCTATTCATATTTCAGCTTATCAAAAATCAATCTTTTTGGTTGAAAATATGTGCCTCGTAGTATTTTTTAAAATTAAACTATGAGGGCAAGAAAAAGGAGTGAAAACAAAGGAGTAAAGGAGAGACCACTCTCTTATAAAAGGATACGCTGAAAAGAAGGTAAGAGAGAAATTTATGTTATGTTCATCATTAATTCTAACCAAGTAAAATGTTAAGATAAGGAAAAAATATTTCCCACAAAATATTTGAGATTTACTCACTGCTGAATTACATCACTTTCATAGGTTCGAAACTGGTTTTCAATGGAGTTACCTGTCAAAAACAAGAATAATGAAATGGTGAATTGCAACAGTGCCTTGCCACTTGTGGGAAGACTCCCACAAACCTCCATGTTCTGATTTGGGCACTCTTTGGAGCATGTGATTGGGCTGATGCCTAGTCACTGACCTTGATGTGGTCTGTTGTTCACGAGGGGTTTGCCATTGGCTTTGCTGAGAATCAAACATCTCATGCTTATGCCATTTGGTAAGTAGGAACAAGATTAGTCACTTAAACATCTAATGGCTAATTGTCTTCCTGCATGAGACTGCTCACATGCTTCAGGGTAAGCATGTGCTTCGATGTTCACCTGAATCAGGGTCTCCACTAGTCATCTGGGCAACCTCTGCTGCAGTCTGCTAGCTCTGGTCGACAATGGCTCTTTGTAGCCCATGAGAAGGAGGCTACACTTTCTGAAGGTTTCATTTCATGCTCACCGAGTCTCATAAAAAAAAAATTACATTACTGTATGCTTCAGTTAATTCCTAAAAACCCACTGTGAAATATAAATAGAAGATGCAGAAGTAGAACTAAAAGAAGAAGCAAAAGGATTGCAGTATTCTTACTCACCCTGCACTAGGGTAACCAGGCTGCAAATTCTCTGGAGGAGGAATGCTGGCTATAGCTTGTGTACTATACCCTAGTTTGTACAGATGCAGTTTTCTATCGCTAGATCTCAAGGTCGTGATAGCCCCTTGTAGCAGATGAGGAAGCAAGAGTGCAGAAAGGTGAGATGTTCTGCCTAAAGTCACCCAGCATTTCGATATTAGATTCAAGTCTCCCAAACAGTAGCAGTCCCTTCTCCATGCAGCAGGCCAGAGTCACTCCCCAATATATTCGGGGGTCTGTATAGACAAATAGATAATCTGGCAGGATTTCTGTCTGGATGAGAAAAAGAATAAGAAGCAGTGAACAGTAGTAAGTTGAAAAAAAAAGCAGAAGTGATAACTTAGATGTATCTATTGGAAGCTGATGTGCTCTCAATTAGTAATAAGTGTCATCATCTCATTAATGCATGCCAGCCAGAACTGTTCTGAAATCATAAGTCTAAATAACAACATATAGAATGTTTGCATATACCTTCTAGCACTTGCAGTTTTAAGAACATATTTGTAAGCTTATGATGAGGGCTATTCTTTTGAAAGAGAGGCTATGTTCAGATGGCTGATGATCAATGATTTTAAGAAGAAATACTGAATATTGTGAGACTTCAAAATGAGTTGCCAGTGTAGCAATGTTATTGTTGGCTACTAGTTAAAAAGCAGGGGTGGAAGAAAGAAGAGAAATAAAATACAAAATAATTTGTGTCTATGCCAAAACTGAATCAAATGTATATATCTTCTGAGTTCCAAAATATGTAATTGTTGTTCAGTTTTATTTGCATTCCCAATTTTGCCTGATCAGAATAAAGAAATGCTAATACAGTAAAAGTAAGAGCACAATTCTTCTGGCCTGGCTTGAGGATTTGGAGATCTTGTAAATTTATCTGTTCGTATAACATTTAAGGTTTCTTTGGTGATGCAAGGGGAGTGTTTAGTTAAAAAAAAAGCACCAGTTCAGGACTTCTGTCCTTCACCATTACTGCTGAGTTTGAATAGTGAGCCAAAGTGACTTAAAAGTTTACAGATATTATGTCAACTTATAATATGGAGTATTACAATTTGAGATGCAACTGCTCCCCAAAGCTATACATGAGAAAGTGACTCCTTTTTCTATATCAGCTGTACAAGTGAGTTCCACCATATGCAGGGATAGGTGTGACACATTAATTCTGTGGGAAAAATACATATTTTCTGGTAATTGCACTTTTTCATAGTGTTACGGGTCTTTAGGTTTGTGTGTAATCAGGAACACGTAGCCCCATTTACTGTAGCAATTAAAATATCACAAGGGAAAGGGTCCGGGACATCATAAAACATGATTGAACTTTTGGGTAGACATGGATGTTTTCATTTAAAGCCATCACTGTGTGCGCTCCAATGACAGGCCAGCCTCTCTCTGCTGGGGAGCAAACCCTTTCCACAGATGGGCGTGTGAAAGAGGTTGCCTCTGTGGTTTTAATGCCAGCAAGGCAGAGCCTTTTGGTTATCATCTCCCTTCAGTCTGCAGTTCCGTTCTGCACAAGGGGCAAGTGAAACCTGCATCTTTTTAAATTTTCAAAACGCCTCTAAAGAACTTGGCTATGATTCGTTAGAAACAGATATGTGCTGAAATCCCGCAATGAAAAGGTCCTTTGTGATTTACGAGGAGAATATCCTTAAATAGTAATCACTAAGTGAACTGGAAACGCCTACAACTGACCGTGGCTGTTGCCAACATGGCTGTGAAAACGGTTGTGTTTGGCAGACTGACTTGAATCAGCTGCGTTTTGTGGTTACTGATTGGTGTTAGTGTCTATATTAAAGGATCTGTGAGAGCGCGACCTGGGTTAAATGTGCTTTCATTTACAGTACTGAAATTGAAGTCTGCTTTGTATATGGGTGATACTGCAGAGTGCAGAACATGACCCATAAATATACATGCATATCCTCAAGGCAGACTTAAATGAAGATTCTGAATTTTAACATCATAAAAATGCTAGTGAGGCTCCAATGCGGTAATGAACTTCATGTCTTCCCATCTTATGACAAAAGTCTGATCTCATTTGCACAGTTTACTAGGTATGTTCTTTAGGGTATATAGGATTTACACCAGTGAAAATTAAATTAAGTTCCCTAGATCTAATACCTTGAACGTCTGGAAGATATCGACCCTGTTTCAAACACAGACTCATTTAAACGACTTATATTTTGCTCTGTGTTAGAAGAGAGGACAACTTAAGTCTGCTTTACTTACAGAGCCTTTCCAGAAAGCTCCAGAAAAAACCCTTTGTCTCCACACCACTGCTCAGCTTCTCCATCTTAAATTCATATATTGTGTTCACATGAAGACAATGAAAAATATTCTTCATAATTAGAACAAGATGAAAATTTAAAGGAATTTTAAGTCTTCAGCAAGACCTCATTATTTAAAAAAAAATAAAAAGGACAAGACATAAAACGTTTTAAAAGGAGCTCATGGAAGAAATGTGATACTTGACAGTTTTTTATTTAGCTGCTACACGAAGCACAAAATTAAAGAAATACGTGGATTTTTTGAGCATTTTAGTCTCAATTTCTTCATTGAAGGTATCAGAGCTCATTGGAAGGATTTGGTGAAGCCTGGGGCTGCTCCAGTGCTACCTCTCCAACTCCAGCTAGGTATGTGGCCAGGCACTGAAGGCTGCATCCTCAGTGCATCGCTTCTGCCCATTGAGCTGTTTTGGTACAGCCCAACTACTGCTGCCCCAAGGGACAAAAAAACATGGTCAGCTGTAATTTTGAACTCATTGCTGTTGGTAAAAGAACACCCTTTAAAGAAGCACTACAAAAAGTTGGATCCTGTCAGAGGACAAGAAGGGTCTGTGCATTCAAAGCATAGCTATCCTCTGCTGGTTATTTTTCTAAAACACTTTCTTAAGTTAACACTTATTCTGATTTGCACATTGACGTTGACTCACTGACTTTTGCAGCTTGCCCAGTTAAGTGGTGAAACTTCAGTGATTCAGGGTAGAGGCCACAAGGTCCTTCCAGCACCTTGGGGACCATGGAGGCCTCCAGGAACAGACTCGTATGGACTAGTCTGGAGGTGCCTGGTTCCTGTGCCTCCATTTGCAACATCCCTAAGAGATTTAGATTTCCCCCTGCATGTGAAGAGCAGCACACAGCAACCGTAGACATGTACAACAGCAAGTTTTATCCGTCCTTGACAATCCCAGGAAGAGTGCTACCTACTCTTGAGTGCCAGCTACTGGCTCTTTCCCTACATCATATATACAGTCATACTTTTCTTGCAATCGCTTTCATATTAGCTCCTTCATAATAGCTTTCACTGCCAGCTTTGGTGGTGGGTGTTACTTTAGCCAGGACTGTAGGGTAAGTTCTTCACCACACATCCCAAGGAGGACCCTCGCATCTCCCACTGCATCCAGGACCCAGATCCCCAGAGACCTGCACCCAGCTCCTAGACCTGCAAAATCTTCATGCTGGTCCTCAAACAAACACCATACATATCTTAGCATCCTAGTTCTTCACTCTCCTTATCCTTTCTGCTGCCTCTGAAAGTATTGTGGGACAGAAGCTCAAGTGCCTCCATTAAGGCATATAAACAATGTACAAATAGTTAGCTAATGGCAAACCAGCTAATCATAAAATCATAGAATATCTCAAGTTGGAAGGAAACCATAAGGATCATCGAGTCAAACTCCCTGCTCCTTGCGGGACTACCTAAAAGTAAACCATATGACTAAGAACGTCTTCCAGACGCTCCTTGAACTCTGACAGGCTTGGTGCCATGACCAGTTCCCTGGGCAGCCTGTTCCAGTGCCTGACCACCCTCTCAGTGAAGGATCTTTTCCTAATGTGCAGTCTGAACTTCCCCTGATGCAGCTTCATTCCATTTCTTTGTGTCCTATTGCTGATCACCAGAGAGAGGAGATCTGCTGACCCCCTTGAGGAAGATGTAGACTCCGATGAGGTCACCCCTCAGTCCTCTCCTCCAAGCTAAACAAGCCAAGTGACCTCAGCTGCTCCTCATAAGTTTTGCCCTTGAGACGTTTCACCATCTTAGTTGCCCTCCTTTGGACACACTCTAGTAGTTTGATGATCTTCTTATATTGAGGCGTCCAAAACTGCACACAGTACTCGAGGTGGGACTGCACCAGTGCAGTGTAGAGTGGGACAATGACCTCCCTTGACCAGCTAGTTATGCTGTGCTTGTTGCACCCCAGGACACAGTTGGCCCTTTTGGCTGCCAGGGCACACTGTTGACTCATATTCAACTTGCCATCTACCCAGAGCCCCAGCCTCTTGTCCCCCAATTTGTACGAATTATTAGGATTGCCCCATCTCAGGTAGAGAATCCGGCACTTGCTTGTGTTAAATTTCATACAGTTGGTGATTGCCCAGCTCTCTAGTCTATCCAGATCTCTCTGTAAGGCTTTTCTGCCCTCGAGAGAGTCCACAGCTCCTCCTCGTTTAGTATCGTCAGCAAACTTACTTAATGTACATTCGATTCTCATGTCCCAATCATTTTAAAAAACATTGAAGAGAACTGGCCCTAAAATGGAGCCCTGGGGAACCCCACTGGTGACTGGCCACCAGCCTGAGGTAACCCCATTTGCTATAACTCTTTAACCCCGACCTGTCAGCCAATTGGTCACCCAATGTATTATGGACTTGTCTAGCTGTGTGCTGGACGTTTTGGCCAGAAGGATACTATGAGAGACAGTATCAAAAGCTTTGCTAAAATCCAAAAAAACCCACATCCACTGGCTTCGCTTGGTCAACTAGATGGGTGACCTTGTCATAAAAGGAAATTAAGTTGGTTAAGCGGGACTTTCCCCTCATGAACCCATGCTGGCTATGATCAATGGCTGTGTTGTCTCTCAAGTGCTTTTCAGTAACTCCCAGAATAACCTTCTCCATAATTTTACTGGGCACTGACGTGAGGCTGACAGGCCTGAAATTACCAGGGTCTTCCTTCTTTCCCTTCTTGAAACTTGGGAAAATGTTTGCCAGCTTCCATTTGACTGGGACCTCTCCGGATGCCCAAAGACTGTTGAAAAATAATAGAGGTCCCGTGATGACATCGGCCAGCTCTTTCAGTACCCTGGGATGAATCCCATCGAGCCCCATAAATTTATGTGCATCCAGCTAGAACAGCAAGTCTTGAACAAGTTCAGGATTGGCTGGGACTTCATCACCCCCTGGTCATGGTCTTCCAACACAGAGCTCTGGGGTCTCAGGGCCCATCAACGGTGCTGAAGACAGAGGTGAAGAAGGCATTAAATGTCTCCACTTGGATTACATCCCTATTTGTGAGGTGACTGACCTCGTCAAACAATGGATTGATGTTATGTCTGATTCCCCTTTTGCTATTAACACATTTTAAAAGCCCTTTTTGTTGTTCTTCACAACGCTGCCCAGCTTGAACTCTAATCGAGCTTTGGCCACGCGTATTTTCTCCCTGCAGTGAACAGCATCTCTGTAGTCCTGTGTTGCCTGCCCTTGCTTCCAATGTCCATACACTTTCCTTTTCTGCCTAAGTTCTAGAAGAATATCCCTGCTCAGCCAAGCCAGCCTTCTGCCCTGCTTGCTTGACTTCCGACACTTTGGAATTGCTTGCTCCTGCGCTTTTAAGAGATGGCTCTTAAAAAGTGACCAGCATTCATGGAGCCCAATACCTTCAAAAGTAGATTCCCAGGGGACCTTACTAACTAACTCCTTCCGCAGCCTGAAGTCTGCTTTCGCCATATCCAGGGTCAAAGTTTTGCTGTTGGTTTTTCTCCAATCACCAATGATATCACCTATCACTCAGCTACTTCATGGTCACTGTGACTAAGACAGCCACCAATCACCACTTTGCCCATGAGCCCCCCTCTGTTTACAAACAACAAATCTAGGAAGGCAACTTTTCTAGTTGGCTCCCTTAGTACCTGCACCAAGAAGTTATCTTCAACATGCTTCAGAAATTTCCTGGACCTGTTTGTATCGGTGGAGTCATCAACCCTGGAGGCGTTCAAAAAAGGTATAGACGTGGCACTCCAGGGCTAGTTTAGGAGTCATGGTGGTGTTAGTTGATGGTTGGACTTGATGATCTTAGAGGTCTTTTCCAACCTTACTGATTCTATGATTCTATGATTCTATCTGCTGTATGATACTCCCAGTTGATGTCTGGGAAGTTAAAATCACCCATAAGGACAAGGGCAGTTGATCTAGACATATCCCTTAATTCCTTGTAAAGTAAATCACCGGTGTCATCGTCCTGTCTGGGTGGTTGATAGTAGACTCTGACAACAACATTCGCTTTTTTTTCTTTCCCCTTCATCCTTACCCAGAGGCTCTCAACCGTGTCGTTGCCAGCTGCAAGCACCATACAGTCCAGCCCCCACTTACATACAGTGCCACCCCCCTGCCTCACCTGCCCTGCCTATACCTCCTGCAGAGTCTGTAACCGCCCATCACAGCACACCAGTCATAGGACTCATCCCACCTGGTTTCATTTATGCCAGTGATGTCGTAGCTCAGGGACTGGGCCAAAGCTTCTAGCTCCTCTTGCTTATTCCTTACGTATCTTTATATACTTGAATAGAAATCTTCAAATTTGATGGTGAGGATGGGAGTAATAGTCATAGATTTGGAGGGGTGATACAGGTAAAGAAATTTATGTGACTGATTATTAGGGGAAAACTGGACTTTGTTTAAGAAGAGTGGACAGGTGAATGGCAAGGTCAGTATATTTGAAAATACTTATTTACTCCTGTCCACCTGCCTGTCTCTGTATTTATGTCTGTCTTCTCTGTATCAGATTGTTGGTACATATTGTTTCTGTAAGGATAGGTTCACAAAATTATCTGTAGATGTTTAAGTCTTACAGCCACATTTAGGCTTTTGATTCAAGTGCCTTCTGAATATGTGGCGATAGCCTTATGTTTCTAAACCCGCTTTTTCTCCCAGATGGAAGAAGAGATGGTATAAAACATATATATCTTCTTGCTTTTTTTTCTAGTTCACGTTGTCAAGTGGTGCATTTTGTGCACATCAGCATCCATTTACTGTTAGAAACAACAGCCAAAGAAATGAGGTTTGTGTGTAATACCAAAAGTGGACTGTCTTCAGAGCCTTTATCTGCTGTAGTTAGCTGCAGTCCGAGTGTCATTCTGAACTTGTTTTGCTTAAGCTATACAAACACACTGAAACAGAAGAGAACATTTTTTATGTCACTGCCAAATTGACCAAGAATCGTATTTTATCTCTGCCATCCAAATGGTTGATCCACTTAAATCTAACAGGTCATGGAAAGTAGGAACATAACTGACATAGTGCAAGATTAATGTGGTTTAATTTCGTGCTCTCTCTTTTGCTGCTTCTAAGCAAAACCTCTGTTGGGTGGTCCTCCGCTTTCTTAAGTAATGAGACGGTGATTTTTCTTTGACTGCAGGTTTTGTTGCGAATGGAGCCCTTGTTTTAAGGTGTGGCTGACTCACATGCATTGCCATCTGCTGATAGCAGCTGAAAGTGCAGCTTCTCGGGAGAGGTCTTCATGGCCTGGACTTCCTCACAGCAAATTGTAATCCAAATAGTTAAACAAAACTTCTATCTATCGATGGATCTATCTATCTATCTATCTATCTATCTATCTATCTACATCTATCTATCTAGAAGCTAGAGATACGACAACTGCCTATGTTTCTAGCTTTGCATATTTTTACAAAGCGAGTGATATGTTTTGAAGATGTATGAAGGCTCTTTCCTGACACTTTTCATTATTGTGATAGTCAAAGAATGACAGAAATAATAAACTAATAACCTTTCTCTACTTCTGCAGAATTAATGTAGTCAATTAATATAATTTGACAGATACGCATGTGTGTATGTGGAGAGCTGAAATTAATCGGTGACTGTTGCATCACATAATAAAAACAAATATGTACTAATAAAACTGTCATATTCTTTCCCAGAATTTGGCCCAGTGGCCTTGGCGAGGACTGTGTGACACAACGTGTTAGGCACAAAAAGTGGATACTGAAACCTCCAAGGCATTAAGAAAAAGTAGGAGGAAAACAAAAGAAGGGTCTTTCCATGCCTCGTGCTCAGCTACCTTGCCTTCTCTTGGGGATGTCTGGAAGGCTGACCCAGGGTTTGGAGTACCAGGACTGTCACTGATATTAAGCCTTTGATTGTGGCATCTTATCATGGCAGTGCTGGAGTTGTCTCTGCTCGGGAATGCGAGGCTATGTTTTTCTCAAGGATCTTCCCTCAATAAATGATGACACGATGCTGCTGTGTTCAGGAGCAAGGACAAATGTATTCTGAAAACGATCCTGCAAAATTGCCTTTGTCTTTCAGCAATACCAAAGCTTATGCAGAGAAAAGCTCACTTGCACGTCATAAAGATACAGTTTTCTGTAACTTGTTCAGTAGCCGATGATCTGCATTTTGCCCAACTCATAGTAATTGTAAGACAAGCTTTAGTCTTTGCTACATTTACCGATAATTTTTCAAAGGATCTTTGATGTTGCAAAATCATTCTCTCAAGGGTGCTTAACTTTATAGCTTTGGTTTTAATAAGAATGTGATTTTATGGTTTCAAGCATATATTTCAAACCTCAGTTTGTGTGTCCAAGGTTGGAGCATACTTGTATTTGTTGCTTGTATTAGTCATTGCTGCTTGTACATATGTGGGTACATATGTGTGTATTTTTGCAGGCCTTCATGTTTTCTTTTCAAAACATTTTATCTTATTTTATCCTTGGTTTGTTCTGTGTTCACTTGATACAAGCATATTTATTTCCCTCATCCCTTGAATTGCTGGATTTGTGTCTCATTGACAGTCTAGGAAATCCCTAGCCTAGAGTTAACTTCTTAAAACTTTAACCTATTGTATGAATTTGTCCAGTGTTGCCAAATAATAAGACTTATCACTGTTCAGCAGCTGTTTAAGATGTCAGTAGAGAATGAGTTAATAGTTTCAAAATCTTTCCTAATGAAGGGATGTCCATGTATCAAAGACTGATATTATCACTGACACTGATTGGCATCCATTCTGACACATCAGCTCACAAAACTAAGGCTGAATGTGTATGGAAGTTAAAAAATAACTTTTTACTCATATGTTCATATTCTCATAATAACCCTCAGGCAAATGGGTTTTATGGGAAATTTGCCATATGAGTAGCTGAAAAGACTCTAGTATGGTTTTGGTTTTTGTTCCCCTTCATGAAAACAAGTTTATTCTTCTAGTACTAGGCTTTTCCCAGTACTACAGTAAAGACTGCTGTTGTGCTTAGCTTGTTTGACCTTGTCCTCTCAGGGTACTTATTATCGCCTAGGAGCAGGCACTGATTGAGGACTGCATTGGAGGACTATAGGCAGTGTTATTAATAATCTTTCATTCAGTGGCTGAAGAATTTGTCATTGAATTGACTACTTGTTGCACTGTTCTTCCCTGGACTCCTGCCTTTCATTTGTATTGTATTCACTTGATTTTACAGGCAATGTGAAACAGAGAGGTATGAATAGACCGGTTCTTCTGGCTAAAGGCACCATGCCCTTGCTCATTCTGCAGAATTTGCTTTTTTACCTAAGGGTTTTGTTATTTTGCTGAAGCTTCACATTCAATATTTTGCTTTCTAACTCCTGACCATGACAGAACATGGTTCTGGTGCTCTTTGCTCTATGATTTCCTGGAAAAAAAAAAAAAAAAAAAGGAGGGGTCATTGTTGGTTTTATGGCATTTACCACTTGCCATGACAGCAGAGGAACCAGAGTGGGGTACAGATGCTAGCTAGGGAATATGCAGAGCTCGTTATGATCCTAGTGCCTTCATGAGATATAGACAGGTCTGCTCCAAGAACATGCAATGGTCAAAGTCCAAAGAGAGGAGTCCCTGAAGATGATTACAACCTTTCCACTTCCCCTGGCATGCACAGTGGTAAGGAGAGTTTTGAGCTGTGCCACTTGTGCCTGCTAAGTCCTTTGCAAACAGGCTGCCTGAAAAACGCAATGAAACCTTGGAGTGGAAGGTAGTCGTTGTTGAATGTTACGTTCTCTGAGTGGTAGTGGCTTGTGCAAGTGTTATCTGGTGTAGCAGAGTACATTAAAATGGACATGGTATTTAGGATGACCTGATCTGTGGTTTACATGGGGCATTGACGGCTGTGGAGTCATAAAGTTTCACGGTTTTAGTAGTCCCAAGTACATCCTGCTTCAACCAGTCTGTGCAGCCTAAGACTACTATTCACCCCTTTTCGGCTGCTCCAGCTGCACTTACTATACAAATAAGTACTTCAAGACATGTAACAGTTAGTGGTTTTTCAAAATGTCATTTTAGAACAAATAAGCAATAAAGGATTGCATCGAGAAGTAAATTGGGAGTCCCTCCATTGGGTGCAGCCAAAGCTAAGCAGCAAATGCAATTATCTGAGCAGTGTGCCCATTCGTCAGCATAGCAGGTGCTGCGAGCACTCAGACATAGCTGGCAGTGTGTGATATCGGATGTTATTAAAGAAAGCAGCTGTATTAACGACCGTTCAGTGAGCTATTCATTTTGGCTAGGATAAAGACAAGAATATGATTCTAAGTAGAATTGTCTAATTCTAAGTAGCATTATCGTTAGAGGAAATATATATACACATATCTTCAGATAAACTTCCCAAATGCTTGTGGCTACAAATTTTCAGAAGTGGTGTAAATAACAGAGCATATGGATATGTAGAAACTCTGTTAAATATTTCCTTTTCTAATAAAAAATTCATTTGGCAGAATTTTAATGACTGTTTAGGAATTTAAAGCTGGTTTTGAGCTTTTGATAGAACATTCTGATTAATGATGGAGCAGGACAGATTCAGTGATCAAGAGCAATTTGGATAAATTCCTCTAAAACATATATATCACCCTAATTTCTTGTGATCCACATTAATTGACTAGAAAATTAAAAAAAATGGCTTCTTCATGAGACTTCTGATGTTTTTCCTCTGAACTTGGTGATCATGTCTACCTGGAGAGTGTAAAGCACCTAAGTATAATGAAAAATACATCCTGCTGTACTTTTGGCTTAAATTCCAGTTTTTCAGAGAAACTTGAAATGCAGTTTTTCATAAATGTCAGAAAAGCTACCAATGGATTCAGAAACAATAATTGCAGAAGTCTCTTGGAATTTCATGTAGTTTTTTGACTTAGCTGTTAGATTTCCTTTCTATGAGCTGTTCAGAGACCTCTACCCAAATAAGGTTTTGTCTGCAAGTAGCTTTAAGCAGTAGCTGTTTTCTCTGTGAATACCAGTGGGGCATCAAAAGAAGGTTACTTGTGTTTCTGTTACACAGCATTCCCTAATCAGTGTTCAAGAGCTGAACAAGTTGTTTTGGGAGTTAATATTCGAAAAGGATGCAAGTCGGCTTTTGGAAGTTTCTTGCATGAAATTAATCAATCATTTGATTTGTCATCTGCCTGTACCTGCCCACCCTCGCCAGGGTCCCCCCAGTGCCACTGTCACCACCCTGCTCTGCTTGCAGTGCTGCAGGATGGTGCCCCTTGGGGAGGTTTTGACCCCCGTCCTGCCTCGGCCCTGTCCTGGTGCAGCCTCCCACTGTTCCCAGACATGATCGGCATAATCATCCACTCAGCTGTGAAAAGATGTGGGATAATGAGGATAGTAGGCACAGACTTACCAGTTAAGTAGCTGTTCAGGCTCATCTGACTCATTTGGATGCAGCAGGTTAGGGAAAGATCGACGTTAAGTATTACATTACATAGAAAAAGGTGTTTTCACTGGCACAGCTACGGTGCCATGACTTCAGCTTGTTTTCATATCTACTTCCAGAACTGCCTGGAACCATGTGCTTCAACAGGGCAGAATATACATTTTGTGTGCCTCAAAACAAAATAACATTTTAAAATCCCATCCTGAAAAGAGTCACCTTTAGCAACAGAGTCTGGCAGAAAATCATTTATTGCCCTAAGTTTTACAGTATGTTTAGAAACCGATGGAAAATGCACCTTGAAACATGGAAAAATCAACATTCAGGGCATTTCATTGTGGTAGAAAGGGTTCACAGCTGATGTGCAGAATTGGCAGGAAAGAAATTACAGTGGTTATTTCTTTGTGAATAGGTTGTGGCACTGTAACTTAAATGCTGATTACAAGGAAAAAAGTTGCTTGCAGATTTACTGAGGCACTAATATTTGTACCACACATAGTTATGTCATCGTTCTTTGGTGCCATCTTTATTTCCCTTGGATGGATTTATCTGTTTGGCAGATGGCTATCAAAGGGGTTATCAGTTTAGCGGTATGAGGAAGGGTATGCAGAACAATACTGTCCACTTCTTCATTACAGGTTTTTCCATGAGTTTCAGCTGTGGTAAAGGGATAATTGTTTATTTTCATCCTCACTTTTGTGTACCACACATACTTCAGCACTTCGAATATATAATAAGTGTCTCTGACAAGGAGGTACAGATTTGAACAAAGAAACAAAAATGTGGCATATTTGCTAACAAGAGAAATATTTGCAGTGTTCAACAAACTCATTTATGAATCAGCCCAGTTCTCTGAACCTGGCTGCACAGGGGCCATTTTCATCATTTATTATATATTAAAACCACTCTGTGTTGTTCTGATTTTATTGCTATTAAATAGAGCTAAATTAAATTAACGGCCTTTTTCTTTTTTTGCAAGACTGGTGTGCTGCAAAAAGAACCTTGTGTAAATGAAAACTGTCATGCTCTCTATGCAGTCATTTATATTTGTGCTAGAAAAGCAGTAGGATGCTATGAAGTTAAATTGGTACAGTTTGTCCTCAATGTCTGCTTAGTATTTGGTCTCCAGGGTAAACAGAAACATAGGATGTAGCTCCGTGATATATTATCTCCAGTGGCAAGTCTGTCTTCAAAGGTTTGCACCCTCTTTCTGCCTCCTGACCCTGGCTGCCCCTTCCCACACCATGTCACAATTTGACTCCCCCTTCTGTGCCAATACAATTCTTTGTGGGACCATGCTGTGGATGGGATCACTGCACTAAGCTGACTTAAGAAAATGATTATTTGCTTTGATTAGTGACCCAGTTTACGGGGCAGCCCCATGGACAGTTTTAGTGGTACACTGGCGAGGGCAGCAAGAGGTGGAACTCATGGAGACAGTTAACTCCTGCAGCCACAAAAGTAAACCACAAACTAGACTGGATCCGGCTTGTTTACACTAAAAAGTTGCACTGTGGTGAAAGCATTTAACTAAATCTGATCACTGTCTGATGAGAAGCAAACAAAATGGAGTGTGCAGTTCACCTATATCATAGCAAATGTTCACCCAGAGACCACACTCAGACTGCATATATGACCTTAATTATTTTATTTATCTTTTTTAATACTGCCTTTGCATCTTTGGTATTCATGTAATGTCATTTTTATTGGTAAGATTAATAAATCAGCCCTCAATGTATGTTCCTTTCCTTTTCATATATCCAGTCAAATATTTTC
>WAAD01020047.1:3559-25218 GCA_013389945.1 Fregata magnificens | reverse complement strand
ACTTGGAGCAGATGGCATCAAACTTTCTCTTGACCAAGCCAGCCGATTTCCAACGTACTCATTAGACTATAAATAAATAAATAGAACAAAACTACAACAAAACCAAAACCCCTCAGATCCAAACTTTGCAGGAGAAACTGACTGCAATCCCACTTGGAGAGAGGGCACCCTAAACAAGATTTACAATGTATCAGATTTTTGTAATACAAACAAGCATTTAGTGAGATTTAACTGGACTGAGACTACAAGCTTATTTCACAAATACCAAAACACTGCTGTTGCATGGGAAAGGCCACTGAAAACAGGTGAATTTGAACCAGTAAAGCTTTACATACAGGTCACCTTCAAACTATTACTATCTTGTGCCTCACAAGCTACCAGCACCAATGGAAGGGAAGCCAAGAGGAAGAAGGCAGCACGCTGTGGACATCAGACCACATTACAAGTATTACAAATGCATCTTGAGGACAATAGCTGGTTCATAATGCATCTATGACACCTCGGTTTGTGAGCAAAAGCTAATGTATTTAAATTGTTATGTGGAATCTCTCCAGAAACTAATTTCCACCGTGAGTCAAGTTCATGCTCCTGAAGCCATGGATTTGATTCTAATAGTTTACACATGCTAACTAAAAAGAAAGTAGAAGAGAAAAGGAAATAAAATATTGGCCCTGTTTTAAGTTCACCTTCATAGAACAAGCTGAGACAATACATGTCATAGGGTTTAGATGCACTAGCCAGAAAACAGCACAGGGGATTAACAGTTTGGGTCATCATTTAAAAAAAAAAAAATTCTGCACACGGAGCTCATTATAGATTTGCTTAAAACTTAATTTCCTATAGAAAACAAAACAGCAGGGAAAAAATGCATCTAAATCAAGTTAATGAGAAAGAACTGGACAGAACACACAAACAGCAACCCTACTTTTATATGTTGTTTCACAATGTATAGTACAGACTGCCAAGACACGATGGTGAGAGTCCATCAGATACCCAGCTGAGGATCCAGATGTAGCTGGCTGCTAGAAAAAAAGAACGCACTCCACGTTGCAGGGTGTGTATCTTTTAAAAGCATGCTTTGGACAATGAAAACAGTCAGTGCAATTATTTACAGCATTTGACTATGCACTATCACAACAGAGACTGCAGTGCCACGAGCAGAGAAGTGCTTTTATTATCTGTCCTTGCCTAACAGCTTAAAACAGTACTGAAAATCTTGCTCTTGCTTGCAAAGCTGTAAGGGCAGATGAAAGAGCCTTTAGATGAGTGACTTTTAGTTTATAATGGTATATGTGGACCTACAAGTGGTCCTCCTGCAGGACAGAAGATGATGTATCACAAAAGACTGATCCCACACATACCAAGTAATTATCCCCATGTTTGGATTTGAGCATTCGGGTTACATCCTGTAGATTGTGTAGGTAAGTTTCCTCAGAACAGCTAGCAGGGAAGGATACAGCAATGATCCGCTCTGTGATGTAAGTGAGGTCAAGTTCATAGCCCTCCTCCATAATGTGATCAAAGACTGCACTTCTGTGAAGAAATTAGATGTGGCAGTTCAGAGCAAAGCAGCCGAGAACAAACATAGCATATTAATGAGAAGAAACTGCAACTTCAACACATACAGTCAAGCATCTGTTGCTTCCAATATTTTCATTACAATTACAACTTATTAAATGCCTACAGAGCTCAAATTACTCAGTTCAGTTATGGAGTGGCTAATGGAGTTAGCCAAACATCAGAAATCTCTGCAACCAATAATGTACCAAACCAAAGCAGTAAAATGAATACAAGCAACTTTGACAAACACTAGTGCAACAAATTTGGGAGTTAAATAGAAAACATATAGGTACTTATGTCTGCACAAGTCTCTTTCTGTAGAATTCTGCAAATACTTTACACATTGGTAGATTCACCAGTGATCTGTAAAACACTGCAGACAGATACTATCTTGAAATCTTCTCTGAGTAACATTGAAGTGAATCCGAAACCAGTACCCAAACTGCAGCAGACACCAATGTAATGCAATTAATCTCACAGATTAGTCTACAGATACTGTTTACTCCAACTTCTCTTTCTTCTCCAGGTTGAGGGCACAACCAGGCACCTTACCTTGTCCTTCTTAATAGAATAATCAGAAGCATACAGTCATCAAGTTAAAAGTAAGCTCAGCGAATATGCCCAGTTGTTTTCCCAGACAGGGATTGTAAAAATGGTCCTTGCATAACAGGACATGTCTTGCAGAAGACTGAACTCACAGAAATCACAACCACAAATAACAAAACCTAAACCCACCACAGCATTATGTGACACTACTACACAAAATATGAAAGAAATACTTGCCGTGATCCTTTGTCACAACTGGAAGAGGAGTTCTTTGAAGCACTGCTGGAATTCTGAAACAAAGCAAGCAGAGCAGTCAATCCAGTGCCTTCCTTGCTGCCACTGATGTCAGTGTTCCCGCCTTTTTTCCTCATTTACTATGTCCATACTGTGGAAAACTATACCAACAATCGGGTAAGACAGTATCATTGCCTTATGTTTTGACTGCAAACACTGTGGTTATGGCCAGGTTATGTCCAACTCTACACACAGACTCACTACTACCTCTTCCAACTCACTACAGCCAGAGAAGGATTGGTTGGCTTTTGTGCTCTTCTTGGTAACTGCATTAAGATTAGAGAAAACATTCAAGGGACTTCTGAGAAAATGGAGTTTGAATTTCTGTATAAACCTGCAAAAGTAAGTTCCTCTCAAGTGATTCTCTTATGACAATATTGAAAAATATATTCAATTTATTACAGTATCAGACTCCTGAGTTTGAATAGAAGCCTGAGCTGCAACGGTTTTGCTTTATGAGAATTTAGTGCGTGCCTTTTGTAGTTCCATTTGTGCAGTAATAGTAACTATGCATTAAAAAGTGTCAAAATGTTCTCCCCCATGAACCTTAGTAACAGAATTTTTCTCACCTAATTTTAGCTGTCTCAGAATTAAGCTCCAGTATGATAGTCACCCAAGCTGTCTGTATGTAATGGAGAGAAACAGAGACATCTAGAGGGGGCAGTATCCCTTCCTTCCAGGGTAAGGAGGGATACTGTCCTTTAGAAAAAGACAGCTATTACTATACTAACATTAAATAAAAATAAATAAGAATATTTACTTTACATTTAGATACATCTTTTTATACAGAAAATCAGAAGTTCAATTTAATATCATGCATCACTAACTCCATAACAGAAAGTATTCACTCGTCTTCCTGCCCTGAATTTATACTTACTATACAGAAAAATGCACAGAAAAGCTAATTTAGATGAAGGGTAAGAGCTCGAAAGCTGATAAACCCTATCTATTTTGGCTACACACATGACATATTCCCAAATCAAATAAATTTTGTTCGAATGGAAGAGGCCTTAGAATTTTCCATACAGTGACGCTGTATATCAAAATCTGGGAACAGCTAGGACACATACAACCATGCAAGTGGCACGTTTCTTTCCAAAATTTCTGGAGATGAGCTGTTCTGGCAAATTATAAGGCAAACCTGATGGCATAAGCTGCACCTCACCTAAGTGCTTGGTTCCACTAGTTCCTGTCTTTACTTAGACAACAGAAAATGAGGCAACTTCATGGTATTTTCAGCTTCTTTTTACTCAATCCTTTCTTAGGATTTTAAAGGCCGTAGGTAATACACCATGGGCGCCAAAACAAGTAAATAACTAATAACTGAAATTCAAGACAAAGCTTTTAGTGTGTTTTGGTAGAAAGCAATTAGTGGAACATGCCTCTCCCTCCACTTCCTTGGTCACACAGATGTATCCATTGCTTAAGGAGTACTTCCACAATTTTTTAATAAATTTTATGACTAAACCTCCATGTAACCCGAATAATCAGTCATTTAGCCACTTTGGTAAGAAAATAAGTGATAAAATCATTCTCTATTGCACACTGTTGTAGCATATAAACTAGCATATAAACTTGTAGCATGCAGCATAGAAGCATATGAACAATAACATAATGCAAACCACTAGCAGAAAAAAAACTTAGACCTATATTTACTATACACATGTTGTGTCACCTACTGAAATGCACAGTACTATATACTCTTTCCTGCTCTGCATAAAAAATGGATAATCCTGACAACTTCCACAATTCAACATCTGATAAAATTTAAAATTTAAATTACCAGTGCTGTTTGAAAAGAAGTTTTCTTCAAATTTTCTTCAATTTTATTCAATTATAATACAGTCTAAAACTCTAGCTGATTGGTTGCACATAAGAAAATATATCAGTTTAAAAGGACTCCTCTTCTCAAATCTCATCTGGGTATCACGTTTCATTGCATGGTCTTGAATAGCTGCAATACTCTTCAGTCTGTCATTATGGGTATGCTTTTATACAAATTCTGGACAGCTCCCAAAATCAACAGAACCCTACCACCTTCAAAAGATACTTTGATTCAGACCATGAAACTTCCCATTGCCTATCTACGGTGCACCAAACTACTAAATTTTACTTAACCCTTCATAAGGTCAAGATCACCTCGTACATTATATGCTGACTACAGTCAGCGACTTGTGTGGCAAATGGACAAACAGTCAAAGACACACCTCCATTTTTCTGCATGTCCTCTACATTATAGTCACTTCTTCCTCTCTTCCATGGCTTAATTTTCTTGTAGCTAGCGATGCATTCTTTTTTCTTCAGTTTTTCTTTCTACTATTTATTTACTAATTATCAATGACTATACCACTAACTTTTCCCCTCACAGCTAAAATATTTAGCAAAATCCAACAACGATACAATACATGACTTACTACAGAGGCAAAATGGTTACTGAAAAAGCTTTTTAAAGGTTTGATGAAACACATAGCATGTTCTACAGCGTGTTCTCAAACACATGAAGAAGCTGTTACAGCATTTCTCACAACAGGCAACCTGTAAGCATGAGTCATATGTTACCATGCTTCTGACTGAATTCAGGTTTAATAGTCAATTAAAACCAATCTTGAACTTCTGTGACTGCCTTTCCCCCTCCTCTCCCCCCCCTCCAATTTCTGTATGGTTTCAGGGTCATTTCACCAATAAGAAGGGATTCTTCTTCATTCTGGACCAAGTCATACACACCTACCAGCAGAATATGAGTTTCACAAAGCACAGGATTCAACAGCATGGGGCAGACCATCCATAAAGGCAAATCACCTCCACCCAAGTAAAAAACCCCCACTATTTTCTGGCCTGCTGCACACTGGAGGGATAATGGCAAAACATTTGGCTAATCTTCCAAGACAGCAAATGCCACCTGGCATAGAATCATAGAATCATTAAGGTTGGAAAAGACCTCTAAGATCATCAAGTCCAACCACCAACCAACACCACCATGCCTCCTAAACCAGGCCCTGGAGTGCCACGTCTACACCTTTTTTGAACGCCTCCAGGGATGACGACTCCACCACCTCTCTGGGCAGCCTCTTCCAATGCTTGACCACTCTTTCGCTTAAGACATTTTTCCTGATATCCAACCTAAATCTCCCCTGGCACAACTTGAGGCCATTCCCTCTCGTCCTATCGCTAGTTTCTTGGGAGAAGAGTCCAACACCCACTTCACTACAACCTCCTTTCAGGTAGTTGTAGAGAGCGATAAGGTCTCCCCTCAGCCTCCTCTTCTCCAAGGTAAACAGCCCCAGTTCCCTCAGCCACTCCTCATAAGACTCGTGCTCTAGACCCCTCACCAGCTTCGCTGCCCTTCTCTGGACACACTCCAGTACAGTGGGCACGATCACTTCCCTACTCCTGCTGGCCACACTATTCCTGATGCAAGCCAGGATGCCATTGGCCTTCTTGGCCACCTGGGCACACTGCCAGCTCATGTTCAGCCGGCTGTCGACCAGCACCCCCAGGTCCTTTTCCACCAGGCAGCTCTCCAGCCACTCTTCCCCAAGCCTGTAGCGTTGCATGGGGTTGTTGTGACCAAAGTGCAGGACCCGGCACTTGGCCCTGTTAAACCTCATACAGTTGGCCTCAGCCCATCAATCCAGCCTATCCAGATCCCTCTGCAGAACCTTCCTTCCCTCGAGCAGATCACCCCCAACCTTGGCCTGCCACCCCTCGGCTCCTCTCTAGTGAGCCTGGTTATATCCCCTTCCCCCTTTGAGCCTAGTTTAAAGACCTCTCATCTCCCAGGATGAACAATTACACAGAAAATCTTACAAAACTAGATAGAATTTTCATTTCCTGTCAACCAACAACAGTAGAGAAGATGAAGGGGAACAAAACATAATGGCTTAAAATGGAGTGTTTAACCACAACTGGCTAAAAATTTAGAGTTGTAACTACAACAGATCCAGTGGAACTAGCGCTTGTTTTTTTGCCAGTAGGACAGACCACCCTGAGATTATCCTTCCTTGAGCTTCTCCCCAGGATTCTTGTTCCCCTGCTTCCCTGGGACTGCCTGGCAATGCAGACAGTATAACCAGTCATTTGAGAAGCAGAATTTTGAAAAAAGAAAACATCTCCCACTTACCTATTCATTCAGTTTTAAGAAATTTTTCTATCCCAAACAGATCTATCCCAAACAATAACACATAAAAGTTATCCCTATGTAAACAAGTGCAAAGAGCCTTTCGGTCAGACAAATTTAGCTGCAGTTGTGGTATGAAAACCAGCAGGGGGAAGCAATTGCTTCTCAAAAGACAACTGTCTTCTCCCCAGCCACAGAATGATATTGATGTGCGAATTCATTGCATCCAAGGTACTGCATCATTGCCCTTTTCCAGTGAAAACTCAAGCCATGCAACTCTTTCCTTTGACATCCTCCTTACTGCTTCTTTTACCATCTTTGGCTCCTGAATCTAGTCGTGGGCACACTGCAGAGCTTGCTATCCCAACTTTCTCAAAAATGCAGTCCTCAGACGAGACCACCCCAGAGTCCAGTACAGCCTAGGTGTGATACAGAAGCTAAGAAATAGGCCCATATTTAATTCTACATCATTTTCACCAGGTCACAACAGTCACTAGAAGGTAAGTTTCCCAGCACAGCCTGCTGCCAATGGAAGCGTAGGAAGTAGGCAAGACAGCAATTAAAGCACAGCTTGGACAAAACAGGCTTTTGAGATCAGTCCTGTTTATTCACCTTCCTCTGACACCAAAGAGGGTGAACCTGCTTATGGATTACCTGGTCTACCTCAAATAGCAAGCTTGTGCTGTCCCAGGCAGCAGGCTGCATCTCATATCTTTACAATCTCTCTTCCAGTCTCTCCACAGCTTCAGAGCAAAAACACAGGTATAGTACAGGCCATCTCACATGGTGTGGCACTGAGGTGGCATCGAGACACTTTCTGCACTAGTCCAGAAACAGAAGGAATAAGAAATAACCTCTCTGCATCCCCTCACCTATGACAAAAGGCTGCCTCTCAAGGAAAGAAATGGGGACAAGAAGTAAAAAATAATGCCTGTAAAAAAAAGAAAAATAAATCATATCTGTAAAAAACATCGTGTCTCTCAGCAAGACGATCATCCTCAACCTTTCCAAGAACTGAATAAGGGAACTTGGGTTACAGCTAGTAGACTTACACACTTCATAGGCTAAACTCATCTGTAGCAGAGCTTCAGAGACCAGAAAGATCACAGAAGGGACAAAGGGTGAAGGGAGATCACTTTTGCCCCAGATAAATTCATTTGCATTTTGTCAGTACACTGATTTACTAACTTTTATATCACGTGTGTGTGTGTGTGTGTGTGTAAAAAACCTAGTGTATAAACTGCTAGTTTCCAATACTAAAGTAAAACTAGACATGTGGGCCACACATGGGCTTAGAAATATCAGGTGGGTTAATGACTTACCCCTTTTGAGACTAGAATCAAAGGCAGGCTAAGGAAGCCAAATGAAAAAATCATTCAGTAGCCTTTCCCAAGGCCCTATTCCTGCCATAGAACTATAATATAATAATACAATATCTGCTTAAAAGCGATCTCAGCAGAATATAAGAACTACTGGTTTCAAGGACTGGGTTGTTTTAACAGCTGAGACATCAACTATAAGCTTCTCCAAGGAACAGCACTACTGAAAACTCATGGCTGCAGGATCTGACATGCATTCATGCAGCTCATCTATTTCTCTCCTGGGCTCCTCCTTGAATGGGAGCATTAACAAGTGTAAGGATCAATGAGTAGAAACTACAATTATTTTAAATGTAAATCAATGAGTAATCTGTGACTTAAAGGTATCAGAACATATTTTGAAAGAATGACATGGATTTATTTGGAATATAAATATTTTATTTGTGCCTATTTTTAATGTTGATATAAGCATCAGAAAACTTGATTAGCTAATCTGTCAAAAAATTACATGCATTTTACACAGCTTTTAATTAGCTTATGAAACTTTTTTCTACACATTTGTTTGCCATTCAAACAGCCACAAATAAGACTATGAATAGAGACTGATCAGCGGGAGACCTGAACGCATTTTAACCAAATTTGTGATGGTATTTTCATTCCCCAAGCCATGGATAGGAATCAGAAGAAATTCTCTAACCTATTCTAAGGCAAGTGTAACAGTTCTATATACTCCGCGGTACCGCAGAAAAGACAGGACAATGAACTACACTGATCATTGGACTGCTTCACCATGATAATTCCTACTGACACAGTAGTTGCTTTTAGAAGCTACAGTGAAACACATGTTTGGATGTCTTGGATGAGAACCAAAATTTGCATAATCTTTTGGCCTCTGGCTTTAGAATGATTCCTAATGTGGAAAACAAAGATTCATGTCTTGTGAATACAAATGTCTCTATCTTACTGTGTATCTATTCCTACAGTAAGTATTAAAAAATTAATTAAAAAAAATATCTTTGGAGTTGACTCTCTGCAGAAGAGATTTATCATTATTTCTACTGCAAACAGCTATTTGTTTGGCTGTACATTTTATTTTCATTCTGTATACTGTGCTCCATAAAAATAATGATCTGTTCCCCTCGGCAGTGTAACAGCAAGAGTCCAGACAGATGTACACCTTGCAAGTAGCAGTGTCTGCAGAAGTTACAAATCCCAGCTTGCTGTCTCCCTGCCAAAACTATCCTGACTCTTAAATGCTAGCAAAGCTGCTTCCATGATTCTTCCCTGTAACACTTTATCCAAGACAGGCCAGGCTCCCCTAAACAAGTTAACTCTAGGGCTTTGTAATCCAGCTCATCTTTACCAAGTTTGTGGGGCACTTGGATACGGAGTTCCATCTACCAATCTGCCAGGGCAACAAGGAACTAACTGGTACAGGAAGATAATCTTCCAACTCACTTAGATTCAGAAAAGCAGTCCTGCTCTCAGCCTGAAAGTTCCTGGTACAGCTGTGTCTTCTACCCATTCTTTTCTCTTCTTTTAAAAAATTGAAATTCATAACAGAGAGAAAGCACATAGCAAATTTTTGCTACTAAGGGCTCCTTAGGAGAGAATACTGAATGCATGTAAAGTCCATGTGAGAATGAGGCACAATTGATGTTTTACTTCATATACAATTTTACAGATATACATATTGACATTTGGAAAACCATAATATTTCTGAAGCCTTAGTTCTACAACATCTCAAGACTAGGAGTTCACAACAAGCTTCGCGAGGCTAGCACCTAGCTCTAACCAGTGCTGCGTTAACACTGTCTCTTGCACACACAAAACAAGAACACACCTTCCTGGGTGAGTTAGAGTCACATCAACACTCAAATGACTGTGTTCCACTGCAAACCTATGGGAAAACTTACTATGTCTGTATTTAAGTACTACCATGTTAAGCATTAGGTAGGGAGTTTACCTCAACTGACTAAAATAATACATGTGCTTCAGCTCTAGTTGTAGCATAGTTTCATAATTACTCCAGAGCTTTGAAACAGCTTCCTGAATGAACACTATCCACAAGCAATGTAATTAAGCACAACAGACACAGCAGAGCGTAAAAGTTTCTGCATTAATTCACACCTACAACATTATGAGGCTCCGCAAAAGTCCTGTACAGCATGACTCGGTAGCACCTAATGCAAAGTTCCTGTATGTATATGCTCTGCTTCCTAACTCTGTCAACAGATAGTGATGTCCACAGTGGAAAGAAAAAATGTGGTGGCAGAGGGAAAGAGTTCAGAAGTGAGATCTCCCGAGTTTCTCTCTGACCTAGTTAAGATGCAAGAGATCAAAACTGAAGCAAACTTTCATCACAAATTTAGCACCCTATTAACTAACAGAAAATTATGTGCACGCAATTCTTGGATAGAAAGTGACAATCACTTCTGCCAGCCTTTAGTTGAAACAAGAAGCCTCATTTATTTGTTTTTAATATGTTAATATTAAGAATAACGTAAGATTCCAGTCCACAGGGGCATGAGGAAGCCCTCTAAATGTAAGAAAATGCACTTCTGACTTCCTGAGTAAGAAAGTGTTATCCATGCCTCAGAGCTATCCCAAACATTAGAATTAAGCTAACAAAATTTTGGTTCTGATGCTACCTAGAATTCAAGCCAAACTCTCTTTGTTGATGCTTACACAGCTTTCCTATAAAGCAGTAAGGGCTGACGTTAGAAATATTTCATTAGCAGTCACATTGCTAGGAAAAAGCAAGAGAGCTTTTCTTTCCTTGACCAGATGCCATGGAACAAGATGCAAAGGAGAGAGAGGAAGGGAGAAGAAATCCCAGAGCCAAAAAAGGGGTCAAGCAGGTTAAAGCAGTCTCTTCCAATTTAGTTAACAAACCAAAAGGAGAGCAAGCATGGCACAAATTTAGAAGGAAGAGAAGGCAGGAAGACGAGGAATGCACCTCCCATTAGCACTACACAGATGGGATGTGTGCTACAGTCATGGGTCACAGAACCAGAGCTGCAAAAGCCTCACCCAGGCAATGGCATCTAGCCACACTGCCTAGAGACAGCACTTTCTTATGAGTCCCCCAGCCTTGCAGATTTACACCTCCTCTCTTGTCCAAACAGGAATAGGTGTCCCTACCACTGTGTTTCAGTTGGGAACATTATTCTATTTCCCAATGACCCCCTGCTCCTCATCCATGTCACCCTTTGCTCCTGGGGTATACTAGTCCATGGAAAGTAACTACCAAAAATTTCAGGAAACTTGCTAATGGTCAAATAATAACCGATGCAAAATACAATAGGACAAAAGGCACAGCTGAAAAAGCATTGCTTGCCATTAAGGCTGCCTTCAAAATGGCTGTGCATGAGCTACTACATGCACAGAAGAAAAACCCAAAAACATATGACCTTGGTTCGTGTAATAAGCGTCCAGTACAAACAGAAAACCCTCCGAAGTACTCAGAGGTCACACAATGAAGCTAAAAACTTCCAACTCCATAGAAAATGATCTGCAATTATTTTCCTCACAATATATCTCATTATTTTGCTTCACATTTGTTACACTAGAAGCAGCTGTCAAAACCAATTATTCACATGCAGATAACGAAGAAGTTTGCTCTATTCTGATTTTTTTATTTTAGTTAATTTGTCTAGTTAAGGAAGAGTGAAGTGAAGGGAGAAACAATCTTGTCACTAGACATTTTAGCTGGTTTCAATATCAAATATATTCTAGCAACTTACAAATAATTATAATTTTACTGGAACAGTGCGGATAATAGCATGGATCCAACCACAGAGATGACCTCAGTTGTACAAAAACATTTATTGCCACCCCCAGTAAACAAACTATACTGCTAATACAAATGCAACCTCTGTGAAGGCCTCCTGCCTATATGGGTAGCCAAGGATCAGAACTCTTCACAAGCTGCACAGAGCGGCACCAGCCTGCAGCACTGAACCACAGATGACATCACAAAACAAATGCAACGCCACAAGATTAACACTGTGAAATAGATGCTCATTTATTGCAGTAGAGAGCTGCTCTTGAATTGAACAATGAATCGGTGAGGACCATATGCATCTTGCAAGTCCTTCCCATTGCCCCTTTTTAAATGTTAATTTCGTCTTTACAGCAGTGAAGCAAATACCTGAATCACAGTTGCCTGCTAACAGATAGTTAACTATAGGCATCTCCCATGATTTACCTGGAAATCAAAGAAACTTGGCATCTCTGATAAAAGGCAACTGCAAAGGACTTCAAAAAGTTTGTTGTTCTTTGCCTTACTTATTTCACAGAAATTTTGCTAAAAGTATACTCATAAGCGCTATCAGCATTGAAATGTGCAATATTTCCCATTTACAGAAATTTCTACATCACTTAGAAGACTGGGTTCTATGGCACTTCAATAAATGTATTTAATACTACTTGTACCAGTAGTACTACAGCAGCAATAATAATAACAACGGGTTGGGAAGAGGCATTTAATTTGTTTTGTAAATAGCATGGCACAGGAACTTGAACAAATAAAGGCTAAAAGATCAATTGCGTATTGACGACAATAGGAGAACTAATATTCTTCCTGCTGGGGGTGGAGGAATCTCTTGAATTTCTGAACTCCTCTGAATACAATCAGTCTATGAAGATTTTAATATTGCTCTTTACTTCTCCCCTGCTTGATTTAGAAATAAGGAAGACAGAGTTCATTTCACTGTTCCTGGATAAACTCAGGGGAAAAAAACCCCACTAGTTATCCTAATCAAAGGCTAATTTCACACAGTAT
Organism: Fregata magnificens; assembly: GCA_013389945.1. Lineage (NCBI taxonomy): Eukaryota > Metazoa > Chordata > Aves > Suliformes > Fregatidae > Fregata > Fregata magnificens. The sequence goes on along the minus strand of WAAD01020047.1, from coordinate 12,596 downwards.
AGAAACCAAAGTGCGTGCTTTGAAAATGGCTAGCAACGAATGCTTTGTCAAGATGTAATAAAAATAAGTAGCCACAAACAGGAAAATAAATCAGGCCAAGTAAAGGAAAAAGAAATAAATAAAATGGAGTTACTTACAGTTCTGGTTACATGATTTTTAACGGCCTCAGAGTTATTAGCCTGCAAAGGAGAAAAGTTAACAAAACTGACTTTAATTTTCCAGACAGTTTAAACTATATTCTAAGAAATCTCCTCCTAACATATACACACAACAAATAAAATAAACCATTCAGAAGTATGCATATGTTCTACAGTATTAATAACCCAACTATCTTTCAAACAGATACTGAAAACAAATCGATTTTACATTATCATCCTGCCTATTCAGGTCTTGTAAGCCATCACTCAACTACTGAGGGTGCTTGTTCCAAGTTACAATATGCATGGAGATGTATGCTGTTAATCATGTATTTCCTTTTGCATTTTTTCCCAGTGTCTCATTTTATGCTTTTTCATGAAAACAGACACTTGAATGGGTATTGATAAAGTGAACTGCCTAGGATTTTCTTTAAGCACTGTGTAAAATCTCTGTTCAAGGCTCTAAAACATGGTAAGTTGTATCTGTGGAGGTTTAAAATAAACCTTTTAAAATAAATGAGCCAATCCATTACTAAAAAAAAAAAAAATCTAACATGAATCACCAAAAGCACAACCTTCTATCAGTACATGCTTTTTTATTGATGACTACAATCAGCGTGAAATGCAGATAATGTAATGGGCAAGTACAGTGGTAAAACTGGGTAAAAAAACCCCTCAAAGTCTTTGCTTAAGACTTCAACAAAGTCAAGATTTGGCATTTCACGAGAGAAGATACCCTAGATTAAGGATTTTACCATTTGGAATTATAATGGGAGAGTAACAGAAGTATTTCACATTGAAAAACACTTGAAACGAGAAAACTAAGAAACACGAAAACTAAGTCAGTGCTGTAGGTTAGGTAAGACTGCACCAAACTTCAGTGTTCCCTGCTCTGCAAGTCTGCAAAGAGTCCATTGTGCATAGAGTAATACCTAATGTTCAACTGCATAAAAATATTGCTTCAAAAGACAATTTCAAATTCTGTGCAAAAAATCACCAAGGTTTTGCTCAGAAGACATTAAAGCTAAATTGTAGCAAGCTACATTGCTGCTGTAGCAACAACGCTATCATTACAGCTAACACCACATCTGAATTTTTACCCTGCAGAATGCAAAATCATTTTACAATCTGGAAAATCTTGCATGTAAATTTGATACAGAACAGGAATCACTGAAATATATCCACCACTGAAATAGACACCTCTAGAACAAAACATAACAGCTGTTAAAACAGCACTCTGCAACACTTTGCAAGGGTTTAGGATGAGAAGTGCAAACCTTATGCAAATCAAACTTAGTATTTTGTACATTTAAAGAATAAACTAAGAGGGGCAGGAAAGGAACACATGAAAATGCACAACGAAACATGTTTTTCCTATTCATAATTTTCATTGGCACGCTACCGCATACCGACTAAGTGACAGGTAAGAGAGTAACTGGTATTGAACCTTACTTATTTGGAGAGCACACCCAAAGGAGGGAAGAAGTCTCAGGAAACTGCTTTCTGATTCCGGGTAAACAACCAGACCATCTTAAAGTGGCACAGACAATAAAACGAAAACCCAGTTCTTCCTGTTGAATTGCTCTGCTGACCAGAGCTGAAATGCCTCATATTCTCTCTCTCTCTCCTAGAAGCAACAGCTCTCTCCATCTTACTACAGAGAGGGAACATAGAGTGCTAGAAGCAAAGGGTTTGACATAACTATATCAACAAGCAGGATCACACTGTTCCCTTTTTCTTCTGACGTAAGGGGAAGAGTGCTGAAATGAGTTGCGGTGAAAAAACCATCTCAGGTAAATATATGTATATGTATATGCACGTGCATGTGTGTGTGTGTGCATAAACACACATATACACACACACACACATACACACACAGTAAGCAGAAGCCCAGCATCTAAGCCCTTTCTTTTAGAACCAGTTCACCTAAGAATGTACACTCAAGTCTCCATACGCTCCCTGCACAGCTTTAAAATGGTTGCCCCCCAAGCCAAATATTGCTACTCCTGCTGCCCACTCATCAACTCTAGGATTAAAATTACAAATAAATCTCTTCAGTGGCTAACTACTGTGGCACGCTTGTTTGAGATGTGGAAGACCCAGCCAGTCTCTGACTGGACACAAATGAAGGCAGGCTTTGAAAGTATATTCTAATATCCACACTAAAGATCTTAACCAAGACTATCAGCCACATTAAGATGGAAGAGCTACATCCTAAATTTCTAAAGGTTTTAGTGAAAGCTTGACATTTCTTCTTGAAACTTCATCATTACTTTCTACACTGGCATGGGGTGACCACTCTAAGACATAGCTGTGCCAATTATAAATCTTCCTGTCTTTAAGTCCTAAAAGAGAAAAAGGAAAAGAGGTGGCAAAGAAGCCAGGCTAACATAAGTCTATGGGACATCCAGGTGAGCAAAGTAAAGGAAAACAAAAAATTCTAACCGGAACAGCCAAATTTACTGATCTTACAAACTCCATAACACAACTGTGAAAGTCCTCCCTTCCCTACTTCTACAGGGATATCAACCCTATTCGCTTCATGCTCCCTGTTTCCAGTTCCTGAGCTCTCCCAGTCGGAAGACACATTGCCATAGGCAAAAGACCTGCTACCTCACATGGAAAACATCACTGCACATTACAATATCTCACCACATCTCATTTTTGGGGTGTTTTTTCCTAATACTACCTGTGAAAGGAAGAGAAATGCTACTATTCTCCATGGGGAAACTGACCTATTAAGAGAATGACTTTCCCAGTGTAAAACTAGAAATCAGAGACAATAGGAGATTAGATGCCGCTCACATCTCACTAGCCTCATACGCAGTCATTATACTTGGACCCAATATAATGTACTGAACACTGTGATGAGAGTATATTATAGCTAATGTGCATTACTCGTGCACCTCACCAATCATAGCATTTCAAGAATATCAAACACAGCAAAACATTCTTGTCCACACCCTCCCCTAAAGCCAGTTCAAAGGAAATTAGATTCACATGGTTAGAAATAAAAACCACTTCGCTATGGAATGAGATAAAACTGTTCCAAAATTGTCCCACCTCCCCCTCCTGCCATCACAGGAGAAAACCATCACAGATTCCTGCCAACAGCTCCCTAAAAAAGCCTCTCTGAAGGAAAAATAAAGCCATTAAAGCAAAAGATAAAACGATACTGCTACTTCAAAAAAAAAAGTTATATTCCTTTTAGTAATTACAAACAAGGAACACACATCAGCCCTTAAATGAATGCCACAGGAGATGTTCTACCCCTTTCGTTGATTCAAGACACACAGTTTCTTCACCTTTGTTAACTTTTCGCTAATCAGTAGGGCTATCTTGCCCTGAAAGCTTCTCATTTGGATTCCACTTTAAAGACACCCAAAAACCAATGAACTCCGGCTTCCCTCCCTTCCTCCCCAAATCTACCAGGTAGTGCTGTGACATTTCTCCAAGAAACAGACTTGAGCTTCGACCTCTCTCACTCCAGCATTTAATGACATTAAGTGAGAAGAATCAAAAGGAAGTTCATACATAACAGTTCTGCCACAAGCACTTCGTTACTTATATGCAAGTACTAAATTTTTGAGCTAATGTGAAAAACATTAGCCTAAAGCAAATAAAACCAGCATGATTTCTGACATGACAGTGAACTACAATTGAATGGGATGCTAGGGACTGAAGATTAGTTAAGCAGTGAGGAAACATGATCCACCATTATACAATAGTCAGACGAAACATCAAAATTTAGCCTAAGAAATCACATTTGCTTCACAGTTCTATCTGAAGAGAGGGGTCCACAGGGATACCTGTGCTTATTACAATGAATACTAACTATAAGAAAAGCTAATTTTTAAATTAACACTAAAGGATTTGTCTTTTCCTTTTGAAAGGCAGGTGGCAGTCCTCTACAACACTGTAATACTTAATGTTACTGTAAATTTTTTTTTTTTTAAATGTTTGGCTGGCAGACACTTTATAGAGATGGGATTGGTACTGTTCTTTCCTTTTACACATTCCACTGTCAGGAAAATATTTTCAAAGACTAACTAAAAGCATGTTCACAAGGGACATAAGATCTGTCACTCCTGGGAGAAGCCATAAAGGAATAGAAAATTATGCAGAAATGCAGAAAAAACCTACCCTGGAGTGTGTATTTTCTTTTTCCAATGGGAGCTGTCAAGCAAAATCTATGCAAGTCCATTTGCTGTTTAGTGAAGTCAAACATATGTGAAAAGTTTCCATGCCAATTGAAAACTAATGATACTGAGGAATCTGAAACATGGATAATTTTCCTTCATCTGAAAGAAAGCTGGGAAGGCAGAAAGAAGCACGCTATACCTTGCAAGAACATCACGCTGCTGGATTTAGCTGCTATAGTAAGTAGCGTCACATTTCTGAAAAGCAGATGCTTCTGCCCCACAGCAGTACCACACTCAGTGGAAAGGTTAGGAGTCAAATTGGAGAAAATAAACAAGCAAGCAGGCAAACCCGGCTCTGGAAACTACCAAACTTTTCGCTTTGGTTGAACCCGTATTGGTTTTTTTGGTTTGGTTTGGTTTATTTTTTTCCCCCTCAAAGAAAGCCTGATTTTAAATTTCGTTTTGGATGAACACCAGGGGCTGAACACAGTTCATTATAACAAAACTTCATATTTAAACTTTTATTAAATCTTGTAATTCTCTAATATTCCTAGAAACAGCATGAGCCCTCCCTTCTGGTAAATATAATGACTGGCTTTTGACTGCTCAATTCAGGATCACTACATTTCATTAATTTTGGGGAGTGGAGTGTCCATATTCACACAGTTTGATTCTCTGTTCCCTTTCATGGGTATGTCAGAGACATTTATGAACAAGGCACTGACTGTACTTTAAAATAGCATTTTTGAACCTCTACTCTGCAGACCTGTGGGGCCCATGGCCTTACTCTGGTAAGCACTTGGAACATAAAAACAAAAAGCAAACCCCATAGAAATGCATTATATGGAGGCCCACATCAAGCCCCTTCTGGGGATCCTCAAATCCAAAAAAGTTTGAAAAAAAATCATGTAAAGCATTTCAATTCAGGCACCAGCTCACATGTTTTGTCAAGAAGGTGTCTCACCAGTCTGTGCTTCTGCTATCTATGGCACTGGGGGAATGTGGCACTAACAAATCAAGAAATCACGAAAAGTAGAAATATCATTGGTTGATGAAGCTGGAAAAAAGGAAAGGAAGAAAAAAGCACAGCTCAAAATTTAATAAAGCAAAACTAAATAGCAAGGAAGAGCTAGCTTTAAAAAAAAAAAAGTTTCAAGGCACCTCTGCTTCCTCATCAGTTCAGGAAGCTGAAAGCTTTATGAACCAGAAGTGGAAGAACATTATCTCCATAAAGGTTTCTCCAAAGCCCACAGATTTCTTCACATGGAGACATAGGCACTATGTTTCTGGATGGTGATAAAGCAGGAACTGAACAGGCAAAGATAAACCTCCACTGGATATTCCCACCCTTTGCAAACAAACTAGAGAACAGCACAGCCCCGTTGCATTTCCCTTCCCATGATGTGCAGGCACGTTCACGATACAGGCAGCTACAACCTGCAGCACTCCCTGGCGGAACTGCTCTGGTGAGACCAAGGAAAGGAGGCAGGGAAGATCATAGCAATGGGGAGGTCTGGTAGACTTTGTGTGCCCTCTACCTCCACCAAATCATGCTTGCTATGTGTGTATAACACTTGCTTTGTATGCATCTCACAGGTCCTGTGAGCTAAAGTTTGGATGCAGCAAATAGGGGGGAAAAAAGTAAAACCCTGTAAATAACAGAGTTAGGTATTTTCCTCGTTTTCCATAAGATTTCCAAGCTATTGTTTGAAAGAAGAAAGAAAAAGGAAAACCCAGAAACAAAATTAGCCATAAGTCACAGAAATTTATTACATATCAAACCCACCTGATGCAATTTTCCAGCAAAGCTTTTACTGATTTAAGCCGGAAACCAAAATCATAGCTGGCAGAGCGAAATCGTTGCATACGTCAGTTCCTAATTCAGCTTTGTCACTGTCACCATACTCCAGGGTATTTGGAGGTCATACCTGATTAACCCAAGTTAGCAATCTTACGTCTTCTAGTACTGAGGCCCCACTTAAAATGAAACTGGAGAATGCAATCCTTCATCTACATGCTCAGGCCTTCCCAACAGCACAAACAGTAATTCAGCCTCAGATTTCTCAAAAAAAATCTCCTGCAGGCTCACATTAAAAACAGATGGACTGTGCTCCATGGGAACAACAGACTGCTTCACTTTTTTTTTTTCTGGGAAGATGCATTTAAAAAGTAAATGAATGCAGTAAGGATAAAAATACATGTTGTCATATCTATTGATCTTTCTCAGCCAAAGCAGGGAGGATTGCATTCACCAGGCACCATGGAAAAAAGGAATGGGAGGGCTTTTTTGCTAAAAAGAACTAATTTTCAAACACTGTTAGAGTACTGAGTTTTCTTAAGGTTTTCTGTTCTCTTCCTCTCTTTCCCCATATATGCTTTGGTTTTTGTTTTTGTTTTTCTTTGTATCATAATACATTTTCACAAAAATTCACTTTTAGTTTCTTTTGAGAAAATGCTGGCACATACATGAAGGTATGTGTTAACTACCATAGATTTCAAGTAAAAATGAGATATGTAATTAGGATGAGGCCTTTGTGACTCTACTACTCGCTTCTTCAGCAGTTTTTTTTCAAGGTATTCTNTGAATGTGAAAGTCCTTGATTTTTCTCTTCACAAGCAGAAAAGAGGCTTGCATACTTAAGGGAAATAGACTTAAGCAAAACAAAAAAAAGCAGAACCACTGCCACCCCTCCCCAATTTCTATCAAAATGATTACACTTCCACCCGAGACTTAGCAAAATAGCTAAACAAACTTCAGTTTGAAGTGATATTACAATAAAACATAAATAAAAGTGTCCACCTAATCTTTCCACATTATAACAGCTAATTATGAAATCTGATGTTTAAATGGCAACACTACAGGTATGCAGAATTCCTTGGTAACCAGTTGGGAAAAAAAAAAAGAAAAAAAAGAAAAAAAAAAAAAAGAAGAGGGGAAAAAAAAGACGAGGGGGGCAAAAAAAAAAAAAAAAGAAGAAAGGTTATAAAGGTTAAATCAGAAATTTCTCTGGTAAAGATCACTACTTAACCATGCCTTAAAACTGACAAGTCATGCAGTGATAATGACCATTCAACCAATGGACTAATTTTAAGATAAGAATCCATGTATGCTAAGAGGTTTGGACCTTCTTGCCACATTCCATTACCGCAAGACATTTGGCGGGATATGTGAGGGGCCTCTGAGGAATTAAGATTTCATTTCCTTTATTCTTTTCAAAGATACACTATCATGAAGGATGGAAAAAAATATTCCATGAAGGAGACAAACTTACTGCCCTCCTGAAGCATCTTAAACTGTCCTAGAATACTTTCTAGAATCTAGAAGTTACCTCAAAAATAATATCCTTCCACTGCCTTTCCTTTTATTTTTATCTTTTTGAAGTAATAGATGAAATGAAAAGCATTTGGAGCTTTAAGGTTAGGGCCTAAACCTTCTCTTCTTTTTGCAGCACTAGAGAAAAAGACTTGTTTAAGAACAATGCGTGCACTTGTTAGCAAATTTTTTTTTTAATTAACAATGTTGATTTTAAAAAGTAAGATCAAATAAGTAATTGTCAATCTTTTAAAATAAGATACAACAATTCCAGAAAAGGCTGTTTAAACAGACTTGCCATCTTCGATTTTTATCAAATTTTAGGCTAAGTCAGGTCTTAGATTAAAAAAAAAAAAAACAGTGACTATGGCACTTTTTTCCCCCCATTTTTTTTATTTTTTAACATCTTTGGGTCATGTTATACATCTGTGCAATGGAAGTCCATTGCCACAAATAACGCATAGCCTCTTCATGAAATAAAATGAAGTGCACCAAAATAGGTCATCTTTGCTAAACATTTGCCTTGAATTAACAGAGCTGGACTAACATCCTCCCCCTTTCTCCAATCAGAGGAATGTACATCACAACATAAAGTAAGTAGTATCAGAACACTTAATAGCAGCTGGTTTACATTTTAGCACCTGAAACTCCTAACAGCTGCACTGGGTTGATATATGAGGGTCCTGATGTCATTATAAAGCTTCAAGAAACACGGCTCATAAGAAATGGGAAGAAAGGGCCTCTTTGGAAACAGACATCCAAGCTGAAAATAATCAATAAAACCCACATTCTGAAGAAAAAGAGCATCTGTGAGTTTCATCAGGCTTCAACAGTCTTCCAACAAACATGCCACTGAGAGTTTAACTACAGTTCCTGCTATAAGCCACATTAAGGAGAGCAATACAGACAACCATTACATTGGCTAAATATATGTAGTACTAATTTAGAGCAGGCGTATGTATCGTTTATTTATGTAAGAACTAAGAGGTTGGAATTCCTTGGCTGGAATGAATGGGGATAAATCCATGGTTCAGCAGCAAATTGCGATGCAACAAAGTTTTGGTTAGTTTGAATAGAGTACTGCCCTCCCTATTATCTAAAGATATCTATCTAAAGATTATTATTATAATATAAATATAAAGATAATTATTAATAAGAATATTATAATATAAAGATAATTATCTAAATATTATTATTGATCTTCTCAATATTTTACACTCAACATAGTTGTAAAAGAAATTGCCTACAGCTAATATGTTCACAGATTATCCCCCCTCAGAACAACAGAACTCTTCACTAAACAGATAAAATTTATTTGTGCACAATGCAGACTCCTAATCTAAAAGTGTCACCACATTTCACATCAAAAGCAAAACACATGGCTCAATCTCACTCTCAGTAATAAGAACATATTGCACACTATGTAGTGAAAATATTTCACCTAC
>WAAD01020046.1:115460-142766 GCA_013389945.1 Fregata magnificens | reverse complement strand
ACCAGTAGCATTTTACTGATTTATACTCTCCCAAGAATTAAAACCACTTTCCATGAACATTGACTACAGTAATCTTAAAAACTCACAAGTTGACAAGTCTAAGCAGTACTTGGGCATTTATCTGACTAGTGACATTTAAAGGACACAATTCAAATGTCATCATTTCTATAGCAAATTACAGATATAAAAGTGCCTTGTAATTAAAAGAATAAGAAAATAAGCCAGCTGCTTGTGCAGACTCCACATTTAGAAAGAAGAGATGAAATTTGTGGAATAAATTATTCCCCTTAAAATAATGTCTTTAGCCCTAGTCTTTAGAAAGTTTCTGTCCACTTAGATCTTTGAATAGGCTCAGCCCTGGGTAGAAACTCCAACAATCCTGGATGTAAAACTTCTCTTTGCATTATGTTCTGGAAAGAATTAATTCAGAACTTCATTCTGAATGCCAAGAAGGTATTAGAAAATATTTACTGATCAACATTTCAGTTCTCTCTAAATACATTTATCAAATATGTTTTATTGTAGCAGAGAAAACAATAAGTAAGCACTTTGAATGAAGAACATCTTTGAATGTTATTGAATCTGATTCTGAAAACTGGAACAATAGTAATACTTACAAATGAGAATATGAAACGTGTCTGATGATGGGTGATGTCACTTCCGGCGTAACTGCACGATACAAAATACAAATAGGTAATGTTCTCTGAAATGTGACTTGAATGATGGGAGAGGAAGAGTGGATAACCAAATTGCATGTGATGCTACCGTGAAGCAGTTAGTCTCACAAATAGTGAGACTGTGTTTCTGTCATGGATGTGAGGAAAGTTCATTCCTCAGCAGAAGGCAATTACCAGTTGACATTGAATTCAAACTAGTGCTTAGACCTCTCAGTCTGCGAATTACTTGTGCTTGCAAGTAGCATCAGGCAATGAAAATATTTCAGAGTTTATTATTTGCCAAAGGAAAATGAAGAAAGGAAAATATGTGATGGGTTCACTCAGGTTTTGTTACTGCAAATTTTGTTACTATGAAAAATGTTCCCAAGGGCTCTTCATTCTACCATGAACCAGTCAGTTAAAGACTCGAAGGCCTGGTGTCTGGCTTATGTCCCACCTGAGAAAAATCTTAGAAAGGAAGACCTAGTTTTTGCACCAGAACTATATTCAAAAGGGTGAGATGAAAGGCACTTGAAAAATTACTTTTAACTCCATTATTTACTGGAGACTGTAAGGAGAACCAGAAAGACAGAATCATACCAGGCTGTGATCNCACAGACTGTATGTCTGAACAGAGGGAGCACTCCGATGGACTGGAATGGGTATTAGGCTCTTGAATGGTATCTTGAATGGGTATTAGGCTCATTGTATGAAATGCTGAGTCCAAACACAGGATTAACCACTCTAAAATGCCAATGCCATTATTTATTTTTTACCATCAAAGTGCAAATGCTCCCCCTGTAAAAGAAAGGCTGAAGGAACTCCATTATCATAAGGTAATCACCCTCTCAGGGACCAGAGCCCTTTGGCTGAAATTCCTGCCTCCCAGTGCTCAAGGGCTGTGATGATCTCATGGTATCTGTACTTTTATGTTTACTGCTTCTTCTGCATTNTCTACCATGAACCAGTCAGTTAAAGACTCGAAGGCCTGGTGTCTGGCTTATGTCCCACCTGAGAAAAATCTTAGAAAGGAAGACCTAGTTTTTGCACCAGAACTATATTCAAAAGGGTGAGATGAAAGGCACTTGAAAAATTACTTTTAACTCCATTATTTACTGGAGACTGTAAGGAGAACCAGAAAGACAGAATCATACCAGGCTGTGATCCAAAGGTCCTTACTAAATTAACAACAAACAGGTGTTTTATCATGAACATCCTTGTTTTCTTACTTGTCTGGAAGTCAGTTTCCAGGGAGTGCCTTGGATCAAGATCAGTTTCATAAAAATATGAAGTCACTGCAGCCACACTGGATTTTANATTTATTTTTTACCATCAAAGTGCAAATGCTCCCCCTGTAAAAGAAAGGCTGAAGGAACTCCATTATCATAAGGTAATCACCCTCTCAGGGACCAGAGCCCTTTGGCTGAAATTCCTGCCTCCCAGTGCTCAAGGGCTGTGATGATCTCATGGTATCTGTACTTTTATGTTTACTGCTTCTTCTGCATTGTTTAATAAGTGGCAGAGGTACATTCCAAGACCTTTTTTTATATACCACATGAACAGCACTTAGAGAATGCAAGACAGGTTCTCAGCTGGTATATTACCTTACAGACTTCTGCAGTACCACGTTGATTCATATTTCCTTAAGATACAGCCTGCTTACTGGAAATACTTTGCAGAAAGAAAGCTTATTTTCCTAAGCTTTCAGTTTAAATTACTCAGCCAGAAGAATCCTTTGTCTGGACTGTATTATCTTATAAAAAGGTACACTCTTATAAAAAATGCTATGTAATCTTATTAAAAGTCATCCTCTGTAGCTCCACCCAGCTGGGATATACATCCTCAGAGGGACTGGGGAACCACTGTCAGTATCTACCAAAACCACAAATGATGTAGCTAAAGAAAAAGAACTGGTAAAAATGTACGAAGAATTGACTTCAAATCAAATGCCTGTAGAGAAATATTCAAAACTACAGAGGACTCTAGTACTCAGGGCCCAGCTCACCTCCTATTGGTGAATGGCGAAAAACTCCTACAAAGGCATCAGGATTGAGTCCTTATATTTTTGGCTTTTAAAGAAGCTATTCCCCCTCCCCAGTGTATAACATGCATCCAGATACTTCATATGGTATAACATGATTTAATGAAGCTGTGAGTACCCGTGGTTATAAAGGAAAAATTCTGGTCAGATTCTCAGTAGAGAAATAGTATGCTAGCAAAGGAACTTCCCTGACTACTCAATCTTGCCTAAGCTATACTGTGGCTCCCTGTAAATTGTCTGGCCTGTTAGAACCGCCATAATGTTAATAAGAATATATGTGCGCTGTGCTTGCAGAAAGCAGGGGGAATGTTTGTGCATGGTGTTAAAGAGCTACAATCAGTGCGATCTGGCTGAAGAATAATGGTCTTGTGAAGGTCCAGCTGGTCCAACCCTCAGCATAAGATACGAGGAAGAGCTGCAGGAGACAGCTGGCCTTCACACAGGATTGATGTTGTTAATAGGATTAAGAAAAAGTGATGCCATTGATAAGACCAAGAAAGAGCAATGCCACTGAAGTAAAAGATGGGCCAAGATGGGTCAAAGACTGGAGACTGCAATCTGAAAGATAAAGGGCACTTGTGGGTGTTCTCCACATGAACATTGATGGAGCATCCAAGTGCTCTGGACAGCAATCTGGCTCCACTTCTCAGTGATTTGGTTAGCCACCAGACAGCACGGTGAGCAGCCGAGACTGGTGAATTGTGGAGACTAAGTGAGCATATGTTTGTTCCTGCAAGTAGTTTTAGCTAAGGAGAGGCTCTTCCTCTTGTAATAATCTTGCTTATTTAGGATACAATGACTACTAATGTTAAGAACTGTTGGCACCCGTTATTGTATTCAAAGGTAATTGTGTAACTTGGCATTGTGCAGGCATCTCTTCTTCATGGTCAAACTCCCTTTGTTCCAGTTACTTTCAGACCTTTTGCCTATGGAACTGCAAAAATTACAACCTGATCTGAGTGTTTTATTTTTGCTAAATGCTAACCACAATCATTTCACCAAAAGACAATGTGCAATGTTTGACATATTTGCATTTTGTGATCTGACTGGAAAATTATTAAACATGTATTAGGTTATATTCATAGAAGTGTAGTCTGGAGAAAGGATGCCACAACTGACGGTTTGTGTCTCTTACTGTGACAATAGTTACCTGTAGCTACCAGGGTCTACAAAGTCTTTTGCACATAAACATGAGCTCTTTCTCCCTGTCCTCTTACCAGGCACAAATCTCATGGCTATGTTATTGTGTCACTGAACCGGCTATTTTAGTGTTGGCTTAGGGATGCATTTAGCATGGCTACATAATTCTTGGTCAGTAGGCAGTGTGAGCTCATGCCTGTCCTCACATGATTGTGCAAATATGCTTTCTGTTGCATTTCTGCAAGACCAAGAAAAAAGTCAAATGATGACCATCATTTACCACACGAACAAACTTTGAGGTCTAATCTCATCTAATCTCATCCCTCCAGTTCTGAACCAAATCCTTTTTAAGGCAACATCTGTTTACAAAACATGCTATTCTCATAGCTTGTTCAGCTTATGTGACTTTGTCAAATCATATGTTTCCTCTCATCCTTTATCAGCATTCTTCATGTAATGTGAACCAAATGGCTGTACATTTGGACAGCAAGGAACTCCTATTTAATACAAATAAGATACAATGAAAGGAAGGTGCCCCAGTTCAGCAGCATTTAACCTCCTCTCAACACACCACTGTAGCTTCCTACTCCTTCTTCTAGCTCTGATCTTTCATTGCTTGCAGTGTTCCACACAGGGAGGCGTAAGTCCGTCGGTGAACTAGACCAAGTCTTGCTCTACCCAAAGGCAATAGGAGTTTTGCTTTATTGTAAGCAATTTTGAATAAAAGAGATATATATTTGTTTGAATACATTCACAAAGGTTTATTTGAGCAGTAACAACGTAATTAAAAATCCAAACACATTTCAATCCTTTTTGTATCTAACAGGTTTTTTTTCTTCCCTCTCAATTCAGACTGTTTTATCGCAGCCATCTCTCAGTAATTCTCTTTTTGGCCTGTCAATACTGTTAGTTGCCTATTCTTCTTGGACAGTAAATAAACTTTGTATTTCAGGATGACTTTCAAGCACCTTTTTACTGGATAACAGCTAAACTTTTATCTTTGCTGACCCATACTCTACCTGAAAACAAGCGGGAGGTCCTTTTCAGATAAGCATTTTGACAGTTAATGTTGGATTGCAGTATTTTTATTAGCACTGAATGAATCCCTCAACACACTTCAGCAAGTAAATGAGAGAGGAATCATTAAAACTATCTGTTCAATTAATTACCCTAACATATTGCAAACAAAAGTTATTTAATGAGTAGCTGAACAAATGGAGTCTAGTTTCCTACGGACAGGTGTGTTACAAGCCTTCATTTACTCAGTCCCCTCTCCTTGCTGCAGTATAATCAGCTCCTTTGCTATCTGCTTTGTGTTTGACTGAACAAGAAGTAGCGGGGTGCATTGGTCAAATGGATGCTGCACTACAGAGTAGAAACACAGCTATATTAAAATTGCCTTTCCTTGGTAGGGGAACTACTTCGGTCTTTCTATACACCTTCTGATTTTCCTAAAGCTTACAGGGACTAAATGTATTGAAGGTTTCTCTCTCTCTGTCAAACATACTTGAGGTCTCTATCCTTTTTGTTCAAATATATGTAAAATCTCCACCCCTTTGTCAAACCAATGAAAAAAAAAAAAAAGAGGGACAGACAGGCAGGGTGTGTAAGTCTTGCTTCCTTGCAAAGCCTGGCAAAAAATACCCACTCTTACAGGAGACTGCATGAATATTTCTCCCCAGTTCTTATGCCACATGTTTAAACTGTCTTAACCAAAACATACTTTGGAGTTGTCAGAAATGCTCTCCTCAGTTATTTGTGTTACTGTGTTATGCTGGACAAACACATTTTAACATTTAACACCTCTGTCTGAAACATTTGGGAGACTTCTGTCCACTTTTTATCTCCAAATCCTACTGTTTAATGTAAAAAAGATAATTAAAATTAAATGCAGTGTCAATGTACGATGTTCAAGAACTTATGATAACAAAATTCTTTGCTAACATCTTTGGTCATAGTCTTGTGATGACGTTAGCTTCAGCCTGGCCAAAGTCCTGCAGGACTGACCCGTAAAAGTTAGTCCAGAACTGCAGCTGGAAACCCCTTAGTGATTCTTTGTTGTTTTCAAACATTAAATTAAGAAGTTTGTTCTGCGAGTTTTCTAGTAAACTTTGCGAATTGATTTTCCAGGTATTAGGGGAAGCCTTCTGCTGCTGGCAGAGCAATACAGAAATGGACATATTTTGAGGAGAAAGGAGAAATCGGTTCTCTACGCTGCTCTGGGAAGAAGTAGGGCTATGGAAAACCTGCCAAGAACCTACTGAGAATAACGTGGGCTATTGCTAAGTCCACTCTTAGCTGGACTGAGCACTTCTTTCCAGAGGTCTCCTGTACCACTAGGATCAAATGCAGTGGGAAAGTTTTGCCCATTTCTAATCCTTGCAGGAGCCATTCACTGTTGCTGGAAGGTATTTGCCTGTGGGCTAAGAGCATTCATGCATATCAACTGGGTCCAGGACACTTCAGCACAAAAAATATGCCGGAATAAGGTTGAAGAAAAGATGTTAATTGCTATCCAACAGAGAAAAAGCGGCATTATTGGCACAAGAAAGCATATTTCAAGAGGTGGTCTGGCATCTCATTTGCAGCCTATTTGAATGCCATTTCTTTCTTTGTGAGCAGGGATCATGTTGAATTTTTTTCTTCATATGAAGGGCATATGTTAAATACAACATGAAGTCTCAGCTCCAAGTTCCTTTATACTAATGGAAGTCTAGAGTTAACTCCACAGCCTTCTGAATCTGGTTTATAGAGCTTAATCAAAAGAGCTGCATAGCTCTTCTCATGTATTTAAGAGGATTGCAATATAAATGAAGTGAAGGAAAAAGTGGGTCACAACTTTGGCAACCCTTTTTCCTTCCCTCTATTTTTGGTCTCAGAGTTAAAGCCTTCAACATTTCCTTGTATGGACAAAACAATTAATAAAAAACCAAACCTTACAGTGGAGGCAACCATACAATTAAAATGGCTTTACTTTACCAGTGAGGAAAATACATAAAAATGGGCAACAGCCTGTAAAAGCCCCAATATCATACCACATATGGTGTGAACTGATAAAATTAGTGTAGGTGATCTGCAGATAATGTCTGGGAAATGTTAACAGTAAAACTGTACGTGTTGAAGGCCTCCAAAGTTTAAATAAATATTCCAAGTAAATGTTATGAAAACCTCTACTCCTTTCATGAGAACCTGTTCCAAGAAGGCTAAAGGAGATATAGTTTATTTACATGAATCCCATTTTGATCTTCAATAAAAATAAAGTACAGACTGTGTTGGGCAGGATTGTATTGCACACCCAACAGGACAAGGCACAAATCCCATTCATCTCAGAAATATATCCAGCCTGTGGAAACAGGAGATATTGGCCTCCAAGGAAAGCAAGAAAAAATTTGTTCTATGCATGCTCCAGTTTTGCAGCCTCCAGGGTGCTTAAAAATGCAGGTTTGAGTGATCTTACTGTAGGAGGGAATCCAATTTGGTTTATTCCCTTTACGAAAGCTATAAAAAGCCAAAGGGAGGGGAACATGTTCTGAAATGCTGTGTCCACACACAAGGCCGAAAAAGGCCCCCTGGTCAGCAGGGAGAGAGTTCCCCTGATCCTGGCCCAGCAGGACACTGCCCTTTGCTTTGCAGACCTAATGCTTGCCTTGGGTTAAGCACAGCCTGGCTTGGAAACAAGAGCAGCAGAGGTTTAGTGAGATGAGGCAAAGGTGGGGTTGGGACGTTGAAGCAGGTCCATGATGTTTCTGGGGCTGGTGGACCTAACGAAGCTTTAGGTGGGGATAGGGACAAGAAGAGGTTTCAGACACTGCAAATGGGAAAATATTTCCTGAGAAACTGCAGGAATAAGGTTTCTTTCTTTATCTCCCATCTTCTCAAAAACTCTCTCCCTCACACAAAATGCCAAGCCACTGTCCTGTACCCCCCAACTTGTGCGGCACGTGTGGCCAAAGAAAGAGGATGGAGGAAGGAAAAGGAAAAGGACCATTTCCCCTCATCAGGGGAGCTAGAGAGCCAGCAGGAGAGCCCCAGGGGGATGCACTGCTGCTCTCCCTGCGCTGGTGGACCTCTACAGAGGGCAAAACCAGCTGGAGGAGGGAAAGGCAGAGGAGGAGGCTCGTTGCCAGCCTGGGGTGGGCTGGCTGGGGGTCGGGGTGGCAGTGCCTCTGCAAGCAGGGAGCCACAGCCAGCCTCACTGCTTGAGAGTCCCTCCAGGACTTCAGCTTGGGGGCCAGGAGAAGCCCCCAGCGGGATGAACACAAAGACTGGCTGAAGCCAGCTTTCATGTCATTGCTCCCCTCCACCCCTACCACTCCAGACTTCATTTACGCTTAACTGGAAGTCCCACTGTGTTTTATTTACACCAATGCATGTTGTGGGTTGTTATCGTTAGGCTTGGGCAGTGGGATCAAGCCTTGATACTGTAATTTCAAGACATTTTGAGGTGGCATAGAAGTGGGGACAATCCAGAAAGCGAAAGCAGATGCTGCGGCCATGGAGAGGGCAGAACTGCCTCCTTCAGGGCCAGCTTGTGCCATTTTCTGTCTAAGAGAACCAGGCCATTTGATTCACCTGAAAAATTACTTTTTTATAGATTCAAACCATGGCACGACAAAGCAGGTAGAATCAAACCTGAGTGACCCACATTTTCAATTCTTGATTTTTAAAGGCTAAAAGTCTGAAATCCCTAACGAATCACGTTTGCCAGGTTTCAGTTTAAATGAATGTCTTCAATTTCATAAACCAGTTTGGTTTTGGGCTGATGGTATGTGTGTCAGGTTTCACATTTATGACTGAGTTACAGACCCTGAACTAAATAAATAATACAGAACCAGGAACACATTCTACTTTTGTAGTAATTTTTATTTTGTAGAAATATAAAAATAAATATTTGCATTTGAGTAGTAAGTTTTAGCTTGGTTGCATAACTCTGTCATTAACTTTTCTTTCTGTTCATTTAGTATAAATTAAATGGCAGAGAAAAAGTATGTCTCATGACAGCCATGTAAAATACTCCAACAACATTTTCTCCATTTACAGGATAAGCAAAATGCTCCTTGGATTTTTGTGCTGCATTACTTGTGGGGAATACCTAAAGGCAGGAAATAAATAAACTTTTATTCTTTGCCAGGCTGTGTGTTCATCTATAAACAGGTCAAATTGATGGGGGAAATAGCAGTGCAGAATATTCAAAATACCAGTTTTTCACTGCTTGTGCTCATGCCTGTTTTGTGCATGATCCAGTTTTTAAAACCCGAATGCTAAAGAGAATGTGAACTGTACCTTGTCTTTGCTAACATCATAACATGATAAAATAATTTCTGATGAATTTTTTTTCCAATATTAACATTTCAATGGCTATATTTTCCACAGGTAGGGTAGGATTTTCTTTTCTTTATCTAAATCATTACATTTGGTATTCCCAGATAATTCACTGAATATGGAAATTTTACTATCAGATGAAGTATCTTTGACAGAACAAACAGCAACATTTAACTTTTGGAAAGCTGGTAGTTTCAAAAAACTCTTTTGTAGTACTTACAGATTGCCAACCTCGATGACCTAGGGTTAAAATAATATTAAGCTGAAATAAACTAAAAATATCAACAACTTGGGTATTACTTAAACATCATGCTTCCCTTGACACAAAAGCAATTTTATTCATATGCACCATTTCCTTTCATTTTTATTAGCTGTCCAAATCTTGGAGGCAGCTCTGCAAATCCCAGTCCTACTTTTTTCAATTTGATAGGTCACACTGAAAACTGATAAAAGATGCTTATGTTTTTTCCTGCTACATTTGCAGTGTTGCCAACCACAAACTTAAAGAAAACAAGAATATAATCCCCATAGTCTTGAAATGGCTTAAAAGTCATGAAGAAGAAAAAGAAAGGTGGGTTATTCACATCTGACTTGGGAGTTTTAAGCTCTGAAACTATAACTGCCTCACATTCTTCATACTTAGTCTGCAAGTAAAAAGACAGAAGCTTTGCTTTTAATGCAAGGGGAGATTCTTATGAAATAGAAAAGTTTTAGCTTTCTCTCAGCCAGAATCTTGAGGCTTTAAGAAAAAACATAAGTAGTGAGACTTGTGATGAAATTGTGAGAGCTGGCAACACCTCAATCAAGTTTGTTCTTCATTTCTATTGAAGTTGAAAGGAAAAATGCCAAAACCATACTTGTGGTGCAAAAAGTGATAAACTAGCAGGAAACATTCTTGCCCAGTCAGCTTTTTCCACGAAATGAAAGACAAGCATCTTGTAAAAGGTCTGCTCAGAGTTCCAATGAAGTCAAATTGCAAAATCGGCTCCCACTGACTTAAAATAGTGTGCTCACTTAAGGGGTTGTTCAAGGAGAGAGAGGGTACTCTGCTACCAAATTGAAATTTGGGTATTCTGGGACTTGATAAGCCTGTAGCTCTTTAGAAGCAGGCTAACATAAACAAATGTTTTTCTTATTGTCTTCTTACCAAGATGAACTTCTGCTACTGGCTTTGCTGTGAAATATTCAAAAGTGACAGTGAATACTGTATTTCTGTTTATGTTTAAGAGAAGCTGAATTTACCAAGCTAAATTAAATGTTTAATAGATGTTGAAGTTAGCAAGCTAAATTAAATTTTTGCAATTTATTCAAGAAAGCGAGTTTATTGGGTAAGGGATACAAAACTAATAGGATGAGATAAGTTAAAAGAGTGTAGGTTTAAGGGTAAATATGGCACCATGATTAATAGCTTATAAAGCTGTATACTTATTATCTTTAAAACATGATGGCAATGCTAGTGCCAAGTCATATTCAACATCACAATATGTTTTCTACAGGTGGTGTCTTAATCCAATGCAAGGTCACGCTGCCTTCAAAGATGCCTGTGCAATCATCTGTGCTCCAGTTGTGTGTGCCTACCAGGTCTTTCTCATTAGTACCGGCAATTATGCAATCTCAGAGCTGTTGGATCATCTTGCACCGCTGCTTGAAAATCAGCTCAACAAAAAAAAAAAAAAAAAAAAACAAACCCAAAAAGAAAATAGGTTAGCATTTAGCTGAATCAGTAAGCTGACCTGACTCTCCCTTTGTCCCAGATATCAGACACGGGTGGTAGCAGAAATATGCATGTGGTGACAGTGGGAAGGTAGGACTACCCTTTCCGCAGAAGCATGGTCTTAAAAAATCTTAAACTAATCATTAAACTGGACCTTGACATTACAAGTTTGTCTGGAGTAACAAGGTCTGGCTGGTTCTAACTCTGCTGCCTTTCCACCACCTTGCATTTTAGGAAACCCTTCCAATCTGTGCAAACTGGGCTAAAAAAACAGAGCAGATGAACTGACAGTTCTCCATTGGCAGTGCTTTCTATCTGCTTCCTGTGGGTGTAAATCACTCCATCAGGTGCTAAGCAGAAAGCCCCAGGGCTGGATTCATTTTTCTTCCTTAAGACTGCTTCGTACTACTGTAGTAAAAATGAATGTGATCATAGTAAAAAACTGTTTGCAAGTCATGACAGTATCTAGCTCAGCATTAACTTCCTGATGTTACCAGAGTGCAGAACTTTAAATTTTCATTTATATCTACAGATATCTAAGGTGTTCATTTAGTCTTTGCTTTATTTTATTTCCACCTGCCTCAGTCAAATGAATTTTATATTAAAAACAACATTTCCAATTAACAGGCTGAAATAGCTACCAACACAATGTTTTGTTACTTATTGTAGCAGACAGTTGTATACACTTAACTGAAAAACTTAAGCCATTGTTTTAAGAATTTCTATGTCACAAAGCAAATTCCCCACTACCCTCCTTGATGGTAAGCAAAAAATCAGTGCTTCAAAAATTAAGGAAGAAGAAAATTAAGATTTTCTGCAATATAACATGAAACTTTTGTGGAACAGAAAGGGCATTGATCTATGAGTGTGGGCAAACACCTAATGAGTAGTGCTGTGTCTTTTACTTTGCCACTGTCAAGGAACCAAATGGGGGCAGTGAAGTCAAAATTAACTGTTTACTGTGTGTAAGTGACGTGTCAAGTCCAGACACACAACTGGCTGTTTGATGTGCGCAATCGAATACACAGCAGTTCAGAATTATTAGACTCACTGTTGTTGGGAAAACGGCTATTTTTTTCTCATCAGATAGCAATTATATACTTGATAACTAATTAAGCAATTAAAATCCTTTCTAAGACAAATCCTTTCCTAAGCTAATAATTAGACCATATTTCCTTTCCATGTTGGCTACGCATCTGCAGTTTCTGTCTTTTTTCACTGTATAGCAGGATCCTGTCTCTCTGTTTTGCCTGTTTCTCTTCAGGCGGTGTGCAGTCCAAAGGAAAAATGTGGGTGAGGTCCAAATATCTCCATTTACTCTCTGTAAATACTCAGTATGTACTGTGCAAGGCCAAGCAACAGATAAACACCATTGCTTTGACTGAGTTCTGGTGGCTATGAAACAGTGGATACAGTCAAGGTCACTAGATGTTTCACAGGCTGTAAAAGGCGTACAATTCCTATCACTGCAGACATATTGCATTAGTTTGAATGAGAGCTGTATTTAAAATCATAACGTAATACTAGTCTAATAGGACCTCCAGAAGTCATCTAGCTCAAAGCAGGGCCAACTTTAAAGATACATCAGGTTGCCTGAGGTCTTGTCCAGTCTAATTTTGAGTATCTCCAAAGATGGTGGTGATACCACAGCCTCTTTGGGCAACCACTTCCAGTGCTTGACCACTCTTACTGTGAAGAATGTGTCCATTCTTTCCAAAAGATTCAGTTCAGGGAAAGAGGGGATTGCACCAAGCATTAGAGCTGAAGAAGAGGGGCAACGTGTGCTAGGCAGATGCTGGAGGGACAGGTGGCACCAGAGGCACAGAGAAGGTGGCTTCCAGAGCTGTGAGGTCTTTTCGGTCACATGCTGGGTGGTAGCAGTGGGAGCACTAATGCTGTGCAGGGCTGGAGGATCATGTCTGGATCCACGAGTAATAGAGTGATGCAGAGCTGGGAGTTTTTGCTTCTATTCTTTTGAAGGTGAAGATATTCTATTTGAGGCCACTTCATTTTGAGGTCAAGATGGTATTCAAGCACTTCTGTAGCTCACACCATGATGAGGGCTATGTAAAGAGTTTGCATAGCCAGTTGCAACCTTCTTAAAATCTCTTGTAAATTTATGTTGACTGACAAAGGCCATTTACAGTATTTTCCCTAGCTTGGGAGAGATTACTGGGAATTAGTGATAATGCAGAGCCACCCAAAGTGTGATGTGGCTTGCCACATTGCTCTGGGGAGCCGTATCACTTGCTTATGGTCAGACTTCAGGCTCTCCAACACAGCACCAGTTGTTGCAGCCATTCATTCCTGACACTGTGTGGCAGCAGCAGCGTTACAGGCCTGAGATTCTCTGTTGGCTGCTTGGTTTCTACTGCCAATAATAATTCAGTCCCATTAGCAAACATGCTATCTGTACTACATCGTTGCCTTAGGCCACAAGCAGAATTTGGGACTGCCTTGTGCTACGCTTTCTGTGTGCATCACAAATCCATAAGCTACTCATTCAGGGGACCAGTTTTAGTCCTGCTGCTTTAACTGAGATCTCCAGGGCAGTACTGATCTTATAGTTTTAAATCTGGTGACGTGTAAAGAAGTAGAGCTCAATTTTTGTCAGTTTTTTTGATCCAGTTCCTAACTGAGAGGGCCCGTTGATTTCAGGGGAGTCGTGCAAGTGATGAATCTGCTTTTTTTGTACAGTAAGTCATGGTTTAATCCCAGCCGGCAACTAAGCACCACACAGCCGCTTGCGTACTCCTCCATGGTGGGATGGGGGAGAGAATCGGAAGAGTAAAAGTGAGAAAACTCATGGGTTAAGATAAAGACAGTTTAATAGGGAAAGCAAAAGCTGCGCACGCAAGCAAAGCAAAACAAGGAATTCAGTCACTAATGCCCATCGGCAGGCAGGCGTTCAGCCATCTCCAGGAAAGCAGGGCTCCATCACACGTAACGGTTACTTGGGAAGACAAGCGCCATCACTCTGAACATCCTCCCCTTCCTTCTTCTTCCCCCAGCTTTATATGCTGAACATGTTGTCATATGGTGCGAGATATCCCTTTGGTCAGTTGGGGTCAGCTGTCCCAGCCGTGCCCCCCCCCAGCTTCTTGTGCACCCCCGGCCTACTCACTGGTGGGGTGGGGTGAGAAGCAGGAAAGGCCTTGACTCTGTGTAAGCGCTGCTCAGCAGTAACAAAAACATCCCTCTGTTATCAACACTGTTTCCAGCACAAATCCAAAACCTAGCCCCATAGTAGCTACTATGAAGAAAACTAACTCTACCCCAGCCAAAACCAGCACACCTGTTCTCTAGACAAATGAAAACCCGTTAAAGGGCAGTGTTCACCACCTTACCAAGACACTTCCAGAGGGGATGGAAGTTGATTTGTAAGGAGGTCAAGAAACCAAGTAACACAACACAGAAACATTCTTTTTTTCCCTTAAATGTTTGCAGAAAAGAGGATAGAGGCTCTTTGAGGCATGTCTGAGGCTGAAAATCTCCATTTTAAGAAACTGGTTTTTCCTCTAGAAAAACTGTAGAAAAATCTGCTTAAAGCCTCATGTTTTGCAGCACAATCAGCTGCTGCCTGTGGCATCACTTCCAAACCAGTCTTTTTTCCCCTTAAATAATCAAGTCCATTTTATTTGAAGTATTTTACAGCCTGTGCTAAGGCACTCGTCTCATGCACACATTTAAACATGCACACAGAAGATTATGCTGGGAGATTTTTTTTCTCCAAGGCCAAGACAGGGAAATGGTGGAGGCCAACTCTGAAGTCTCTTGCTGTCAGTGATGGAGATTCAAAGGTTACTGGATAAGCTCTGAGCCTCTGTGTGAACATCTTAGATCAGCTGAGAATGTGTCAAGGTCTATAATGTTACCTAGAAACTTTAAAACCTCTGTGGATTAGGAAAACCATTCCCACGGCTTACTTTTCCCCTTGGGCAAATATTGCCATCTCAAAATGGGATAACTTCTGGGACATTACAAGTCTAGAGGCTCTAGGCTATTTCCTTCTGACAGTGCAGTTTGGTCCTCATGGGGTATTAGATGATTATTTTGATTTCATTCCCAGCTTCACCTTCATCATCAGTCTTTGCAAAATAAGAAAATGAGACGGATCAATTTTGCTGTACTTATCTGTTGGTGCCCCCGTAATTCTAGAAGATAGTGTTAATTTTGGCAGAAGACATATTCTTTTCCAGCAATTGCACTCCAGTGATGAAACATGTATTTCTGTTAAGCCTGAGCAGAAATAAATAAGAAAGAAAAAAGATGTAATTCTGCTAACAGATTTGATTTTTTTTCCCCGGTATTTTGGAGTGTGGGAGAAACAGAAATGGGAATGGGTAATCTGGATACAATAATGATTGCAAACATAGCCTGGCGTTGAACTTCAGGTCAAGTAGGATTACAGAAATGAAGGTAAAAACAAGTAGGCTAAGAAACATAGAACAAAATATACCAACTAAAATTACACCTAAGTTGGAAAAAGCATTTGTTTATGAGCTTGTTTGTAAAGCTGATGCACTACCCATCTCAAGCAAACTGCTGATTATTTTTTCAATTCCAAATTCTCTGATCACTTACCCTGGGAGAAAATATTTGCTGGAACTTGCTGTATTTCTACCAGACTTTTAATTATCCTACTGGGATGCTATTTACAGCCAGAATTTTAGGGTGAGTCTTGGAGGCGCAGTTCCCATTAACATTAATGATGTGTGCATGCTGTGAACATAACTATAATCCCTTTGCAGATTAAACACTTGGTGCTGTCAAACCTTTTCCTAATGCTGTAAATCCGAAGGCATTCAAAATGGGTGTAGGGCGCTTTTTTTCTTCTTCCCCTTGTATGAGTGATTGCAGTATTTTTGACTGCTTTGGATGAACAAAAAGATCTCTTCAAGACTGATGTTTTCTGCCGGAAAGCATAGTTATGAATGGGTGGCCTGGTTAGTGTAGGTGTTCAGGATCTTTGAAAGTCACACCAAGGAGTCTCTACAGTATAACCTTGTTGGAGCTAATGTAGTTAAAGTGTATAAAAACTTACAAATTTTAAATCTTCAATTGAATTTAAATCCACTGTCAGATTGCTGGCAGCCCATTTTGCATTGATATACGTACTGTGCAGCAGGAGGACGGTTCTATGAGTTTCACGAGTTGTGGATAAAACCAGAATGTGATCCCACGAGAAAAATAATTGCTCTCCTTTCTGAAATATAAGTTTCTCCATGCACTAAGTGCGGTATATCTAGTTTTGCTCTCCATGGATATGTAATATCTCTAGCTGAACACAAAACTGATGTAAAGAATTTCAACACCAAACTTGTAGATATGCTGTGCTAGTCTACAACCCAATTAATGTGCAGATAATTGCATGAGGAATTGATAAACGTGTTTCAGACAGAGAGGCCTAACTGTGGGTATCCTCTGCCCTGGAGACCTCTGCTTTGTAACTAAGCCAATATGGGAATCCAGAGAGAGACAGAAATACAGTTGAAGTACTCTTTAAGTACTCTGAAGTACAGCTTTAAGCTAGATAGCAAAACAGGGCTTTTAAGAGAAAGATATAAACAAATCAAGACACAATGCAGCCCTAAAATTAATTCTTTCTTTAATATTATGCAGTTACATGTATAATATATACATTTAAACACAGAGATATTGAGATAAATTCAGGCCCATGGATAAGTGGATTTCCTGGGTGGGAAAAGCCCTCGCACTTGTTGGCACTGGCTGATGAGATATCTGTTCTGCTTCTTCTGCTACAGGCAAAGCTGAGCTGACTCCTGTTTAGCTCAGGGCTGTATCTGCCTTTGGTATCCATCCACCCCAACAGAATGTAAAGCCTAGCCATATTTATTGCGTCTTTCTTCTTCCAACCATGCGGTGGTAGTAAATTGTTAATTAATTCTTAAGGGTAATCCAAAAGTTTAGCTCATTAAAATGGCCCCTAAAATATCTTGTAGTTTTTCAGGGAGATTATCTGGCCTACCCAAAGCCTTATGGCAACCTGGGTGGGAATGGAAAGCAAATATACTGGGAGAGTCGAGGAGTTAGTTACTACCATCTTAGATCCCATTTGAAATACCCGTGAAGGAAATGAAATGTCACCCATTCACATTCAAATTACAATCTGCAGTTATGCGATATTAAGACCAAAATTTTTAAAAATGGCACAATAGTAAATTTGTGTTGGGGAGAATTTGGCTCAGGCTGCATAAACTGTTTGTGCTCTTTAGCACTGTTCAATACTTTATGAACCTTCTGTACACTCTGGGTAATCTCCATTTTAGGTGACAAAAATGTGCCCAGGCCGTGTGTACACCAGGCCAGGCTTGGTGCTGTTATTACTGAAGCAGTAGTAAAAAGAGATGCGTCCATCCTGTGCCCAGAGTCTGAACTGGAGGCAAACTCAACAGCTCTGCAGAAAAGACTATTTCTCACTGCTTGTCCCCAGTTGTCACTCTCACTCCTTCACCGCTTGCAGCTGCACCATCCGGTAAGGAAGCTCTTCCAACCTTCTTCAATAATATTTGAAATTGCTTTTTTAAAAAGGGAGAGGAAACACAGGTATTGCATACCAGGAAGAAACCCAAATTCATTCAGGGCCATTTTATGCAGTGCAGAGCACTCCGAGAATTTCCAAGCACATGAACTAGGCGAAACATGGAAGGGCAGATCTCTGTGTAAAATAGCATACTTCCGTGTAAGTCACGTGGATTGACGCCAGCTGAGACTGGGGATTAACCTCTTCTTTAAAGTTTATATTCTTTATCTTTAAAACAATACACAGGTTTTTTAAGTGCAACTGCAAAGCACTCAAGAATATTTACATTGCAGCAGGAGGGCCTCTTGATTCTGTGATCACCACTCCTGCCTGCACTTCTGGTTAGTGTTTCTATAAATAAGGAAGTATCCGTTACTGGTAGCCCAAAAAAGGAAGCCTATAATAGTCCTCCCAGTGGGGTAAGTGCTAAGAAAACATCAACACTCTCCCAGCCCCTTCACGTGCACTCCTCTGCAAGTCCAGGAGAGGCCACTTACCTCCACAAGGAAAACCTTCAAAGCTGGAGACGGGGGTATACCAGGTGAAAAGTCATTCAGGGTGTCTGTGGAAAATTTCTCCCAATTCAGCTGACTGCCTCCACCCACATGTCACAAACCCGTCACCTGCTGCAAGTGCAGTGAGTGCAAAGGGCCGTTGGGCAGCGCCTGGCTATGCCTCAGGCAGAAGCAGCAAAGTGGAGAAGGTGTTAGGAGGGAGAAGCAAGTCAAGTTTGGTGGGCGATGCAATCCTGAGGACACCTGAAGAGAATCTCCTGAGAGAAGCCTTGAACGTCATGGTGGCAATGGAGGGATCTTCCTAGACTAGATCCTCCACTTGATGTAAGTCTGCAAGGTTAATTGGTTTCCTGGCTTTATATGATGAGGCTCATTTTCTACCACATGCACATATTGTGGTTCTCTGGTAACTTAGTCAAAGGATATTGCTATCAAGACAGATTTGAACACAAGAAAAAAGTGGTAACAACTGGACTAACTGCATACTTCTGAGCTTCCCTCCCCTGCAGAGGTACCTACACAACCCCTGAGCACCGTCGGGTCCTGACCCTCATACTTGCAGGTAGAATATACTGAAATCCCGTGGTGTTGAAAGACTGGAGTGGGCCATGGTGGGCCTAAAGCAGACCCTCCAACCAAGCCAAGCACTGGGGCTCATTGCCTCACCCTCTCTTCTCTTTGTCATCCAGCCCTGTCCCACTCTGGCTGAAGGTCCTAGTGGATTACAGCAGGTTTGATAGTTACGCTGCTGGCACGATCCAGGGGTGGGAGGCTGAAAACACGGCTGAATAAGTATAAAAACATGACTTTTTGGATTACTGTAACATCTAGTGACTTCTCCACTATCTCCAGTCTCTAAACCAATGCCCTATTTCTTCCTGAAAGCAATTCTCTACTTTGGCGGCTATCAGCTTGTGACCTCTGCGGCTCTTCTATGGGTTGCTTCTAAGATGATTAAGAAAAGTAAATTTTTGTATGCTAGATACTGTGAGCTTTCTGCAGAGGTCTGTGCATCTAATGGAATATTTCAGGGACCCATAACCTGACAAAGGTTGAAAATGCCTGCTGCTTTAAAGTAGAGCTACTCCAACTGTAAGTCATCTGCCTCTGCATGGGAATTATCTGGTGAAGTGTTAAAAGCCTGCATTGCACAGATGACAGATGACTGGAGATAATATTTTTTTCTCTCTTTCTGAAATACTTGGTTTCTTTTACCAAAAATAGTATCAGTACCCATTTTATATATGCAGCTAGGACTGATCCTAAACTTGACATGCCTTGCTTTTCTGGTTGCCATAGCATTGGATAAACTTCCACAGGTGTGTTTAACAACATAAGTAATGTTTGGGTTTTTTGGTTTTTTTTTTTTTTTAACAGCGAAAGTGTGCCCATTAGAGTGACTTATTTTGGTAGATTTTGGTGGTCATTTTTGGTAAACATATATCCTTTTTATTTAGGCAAGATCAAAGAATGCGGTGGTACTAGGCATACAGAGGCCATTTGATTCTTTGGGAGAGCTCTTCTTTTCTGGTGGATTCCTCCATGGGTTCCCATTATGGATACTACTTCTGGGGAGTAATAATACTTCTGGGGAGATAAGCTCTCCCCTGGTAATGGAGCCCTCATCGCATTAGAGGAATTTAATGGCTAACTAGAGTAGAGGCATAGTGTGAGACTGGGCTTTGGGCAACCATGAAGAAAAGGATCAAGACTCTGAGCTTGATTTGAAATTCTGCAGGAAACTGATATGACAGGGCTCTATGTCGTGCTTCTCAGCTGAGACTGTTACTTACGGAAAAGCTTTTTCTATTTCCTTCAGACTAAATCAGGGCTCACAAAATCTCGCTGCACCTTTACCTGCATGGTACATGTACGTGTGTGTACACACAGGGTAGCATACGGTCTGCCTACAATGCAGGGACTCTAAGATCTCTTAGAGTTGATTAGATGAGTTACAAAGAAGTGCCTTATCAAAAATCACATTTGCCTAAGTCCATCATCTGACTGAAAAGCTTTGTTTGCTGTTCTGCTCTTAAACAGCAAGATATGCATGGAATTTGGATGGACAAAATAATTCAGAATATTCTAGATGCTGCATATGCTAGCTGTGTGTGGTTCAGAATATTTCTCTGCAGCCTGAGAGCCAAAACCTGCCCTGTACACTGACACAATTACACTCACTTACGTGAAGTGACATGGCTGTAACTAATTGGACTAAGCATGCAAACTTTCACTGCACATAGCCAAAGACAAACTCTGGCTCCAAATGTTTTTCCCTGAATACATTTTCATGGTACCTGGCCTCATTTTAGCCTGAACAATACATTTTTGTCTGCAGACACTAAAAATAGTTCATCTACTAATTAAAAAAAAAACCAAGCTGTGACAGAAAACAATAAAAGCAAGGAAATGGGAAAGCATTTTTACATAGCCAGCAGCTTCCCTGGCACCATTTCTAGTTATGAAGAGGGTTATTAGCAAGCCCAGAATTATATAAACAGTTTCCTCTGCCAGCCAGTGTACACCAGAATCATCATTTACTTTCAAATTATTCAAGTCAGCAAAATCCACCTTTTCATCAGACCAGGGGAAAGATTGGCAGAGGTTTTTAAAAGTGGGAATTATCATCAGAAAAATAACTCTCTCAACAGTTCAGTGTCCTAAATTCATAAACATTGTTACTCCTGCTTTCTTCACTGACAAAAACGTATGTTTATTCATGCTAGCAGGACATGCTCATCAGCTGCAGGAGGGGGAGCTGCATTCTTCTCTGCAAAATGCACCATCATCAAAATCATCCACTAACTCCAAGATGCTCAACCTTTACTACTGGACGTGATAACTGAGAAAGAAATAAACAGATTGAGTTTTGGACTATGCTAATACTGGTTATAGTTTGAAACAGCAGGGCAATTCTGATCCAGAGTTAATGAGAAATAAACAGTCTTAGCCACTTTTTGCATGAATTTAAATAATGAATTTGAGGATAAGCTATTCTTCTCTTCGGCTTTATATCCTGATGAAAAAGGAGCTGACTGGGCCTAAATCAGGGATAATGTTTGCTGTAGATCTGGCAGAATAGTGTGGATGCTCTGAGGCTGTGCAAGGAGAGGCTGGTGGCTGCAATGTGCAACTGAGAGTGAGGGAGCTGCATCTCAGGGAGCCCTTGGGCACACCAGGAGGCCCTGGTTCAGCAAATCCTGCAAGATTGCATAACTTGGAACAAGTGAACAGTCCTACAGCGGGGTTATTATGTTCCTCAGGTTATGCAAGTGCTTAAGTGTTTTTCTGGATAGGAGCCCTAATCTCTCAGTACCATTTTCTCCTATCTTTAAAATAGTAATAATGATTCAGCAGATAATGACTTCAGCAAGGTGTTTGACACTGTCTCCCACAACACCCTCACAGACAAGCTTAGGAAGTGCGGGTTAGATGAGAGGACAGTGAGGTGGATTGAGAACTGGCTGAATGGCAGAGCTCAGAGGGTTGTGATCAACGGCGCAGAGTCTGGTTGGAGGCCCGTAACTAGCGGTGTTCCCCAGGGGTCTGTACTGGGTCCAGTCCTGTTCAATATATTCATCAGTGACCTGGACGAAGGGATAGAGTGTCCCCTCAGCAAGTTTGCCGACGATACAAAACTGGGAGGAGTGGCTGATACGCCAGAAGGCTGTGCTGCCGTCCAGCGAGACCTGGACAGGCTGGAGAGCTGGGCCGAGGGGAACCGAATGAAATTCAACAAGAGCAAGTGTAAGGTCCTGCACCTGGGGAGGAACAACCCCATGCACCAGTAGAGGTTGGGGGTTGACCTGCTGGAAAGTAGCTCTGCTGAGAAGGACCTGGGAGTGCTGGTGGACAGCAGGCTGATCATGAGCCAGCACTGTGCCCTTGTGGCCAAGACGGCCAACGGGATCCTGGGGTGCATCAAAAGGAGTGTGGCCAGCAGGTCGAGGGAGGTTATCCTCCCCCTCTACTCCGCCCTGGTGAGGCCACGTCTGGAGTACTGTGTCCAGTTCTGGGCTCCCCAGTTCAAGAAGGACAGCGAACTGCAGGAGCAAGTCCAGCAGAGAGCCACAAAGATGATCAGGGGACTGGAGCACCTCTCTTATGAGGAAAGGCTGAGAGACGTGGGTCTGTTCAGCCTAGAGAAGAGAAGACTGAGGGGGGATCTTATTACTGCTTACAAATATCTGAAGGGTGGGTGTGAAGAGGATGGGGCCAGACTCTTCTCAGTGGTGCCCAACGACAGGACAAGGGGCAATGGGCACAAACTGGAACACAGGAAGTTCCACCTGAACATGAGAAAAAACTTCTTTACTGTGAGGGTGACTGAGCATTGGAACAGGCTGCCCAGAGAGGTTGTGGAATCTCCTTCTCTGGAAATATTCAAAACCCGCCTGGACACAGTCCTGTGCACCCTGCCCTAGGTGAACCTGCTCAAGCAGGGGGGTTGGACAAGGTGATCTCCAGAGGTCCCTTCCAACCCCAACCATTCTGTGATTCTGTGATTCCTCCATCAGGAAGGGAAGTAATTGATTTAGTCCTGATTACAGAAAAGAGGAGGCCTGTAACTACCAAACAAAATAACCCAAAAGCAGAAGAAACGGGCAAGTATGTGGAATAATATCCTGGGATGCTTATTTTATAAGAGGCAGTTCTGTTTTGGAAAGTGCTTATGTTAAACTGCCGCCTTCTCTTACTCTGGCTGATCATGCGCATTTAAAAAGTAAAACTACCAGGTAAACCCTGCAGGAAGATAGCTAACAAACAGGAATTGTGTTCCTCACACATCATGAATAGAGGCCTTCACATCTGAGCAAAGCCTTTTGAAGCACGAGTGTCCTATTTGGCCTGAAGAACCAGGACATGTTGTCTGAATAACAGGATGACTTTCCCGGACCAGGAGTTAGAAAACTCATCACTTTACACATCACTGGTTATGCTGCAAATGCTCTTCTTCAAACACAGCCAGGTACTCAGCATGCTCCCTTGTGAGTGATCCCTGGGGAATATTGTTCTCAACATCACTAAGACAAATGAAAATTGGAATGACATCATGATGACACTTCTAGATTAGAATAGCATTTAGAATTAAGATAAAATAAGAACTAACATGAGAAAAGGTACTTATCACTGCGATACTATTATTCCATAAGCCACAGGATGTTTATTCAGACAGAAGATGTAGTTGTAGCCTGATAGAGTAAGAGGAATGTTCTACCACGTGTACTAGCTGAGCCAGTCTCATTGTTAGTTGCTGCTGGTGGAGGCAGTCCTGCTGCCCTCTGCCCACCCTGCCCTGGTCTACCTCCCCTTCCTCATGCTGGCTCAGGTGCTTCATTTCAGTTCAGCTCCTTGAACCTGTAAAAAGAGAAACTCAGGGAAAAAAACAGGAAAAGAATGATGTGATGTTTTCCAGCCCTGGTCCACTTAGGTTGGGCATACAGATTCGCCTGACTTTTTCTGCATGGAAGCTCGACAGCAGCTCTCTGTTCGTCTCCGTACTTGGACATTTCTTCAGTAACTTGCAGGGAGGGTGAAGGCCTTTAAAAATCAGCTAAAAATATCCTGATAGATAGCTCTGCTATATTCCTACTAACCTCTAGAATTCAAGCAATTTCATGCATCATTACCAACCCCAACCAAAATCAATGGTTGTAATTGAGACGCAGCAAGCCAATGTGTCTCCGACGGCAGGGTTGCACCCGACAGGACTGCCAGGGCAAAGTGGATGGAAGGGGCAGGCTGTTTGCACAGCAAATGACCTCTCTCAAATATAGCCAAGTACTCAAGCATGCTCTCTTATGAGTGATTTGATGTAGAACAGCTCAAGCTAGTCATTGAAACAGCATCATGCTTTCTGTATAACAGCATGGGCTATGAAACTATAGAAAGCTTCTTTTATGTATCATCTACTGTGTTCTTAGACAGGCTGATCGTTAATGAAGACAAATTACTCCTCTTTTTTCTTACATATGAAATGTTGCTATTGCTTTAAGCTGTCAGCTACACTAGCAAACACCATGATTTGGTTATTCATTTTAGCAGGGGTTATTTCTTATCAGGAGAAAGTCTACTTTTTCAGAACAAGGGGAACAAGGGCCTCTTAAGACAAACTCAAGTTGTAGCTGACTGTGGTGCTCCCAGGAAGCGTGATCCTGCGTAGCAGGATGGAGACAGCCTGTAGCCTTTGTAGTCACATCAGTCACCGTGTTGTCTCAATATAAAATGTAAGCAGGTTGCTTTCGGAAGGCTATTTCTGTAAAATAAATAGACCTGTGTGCAAACACGGGTCTAAAAGAAAAAGAAATGCCCTGCAGGATCTTTGAAGTCTTCTCATTTTGTTGCCATTGGATTAACCTCCTAGCAGCAAAGAAAAATGGGCTTTATTTGAGCAAGTTAGGACCTTCCAGAGAGTTTGCTTGTGAGGAGGTGTGGGCATGTGGAATGCTGCAGGCTGACAGATAATGTATTTGAAAAAGACTTTGAAGTTGAGCTGAATAGTCCTTATATCAGGTCCTCAAAGTCACTGCGGCTGTAAGTTGAACTTGAAAAATAAAAGAGTGGTATTTTACTATCAAACTTATATTTTGTTCCCAGACTGAAGCTTTTCCCGGTCACAGGTGTTTTCAGTCTTCTGCCTAATATTATCGGTAGACGCGCAACGTAGGAATGGACAGAGCGTAAGTTTGGCTCTGCTTTACGTGCTTTATATAGAGAGAGCATAAATAACCATGGTAAATAATAGAGTTGGTAGGCATGGTAAATAACAGAGACTAGTTCTCTTTCTAATTTACTGTTGGAGCTCATTTGGCTCAGTTTTGTCTTTGTGGTATTATAAACCAAGGAGAACTCCATGTAAGGCAATGGGGACACTTTGGTTGGAAATAAGAAAACAATGGAACAAGACTCATTGGAACCATTTACATGTTGGAGAAATTAGTTGAAAAATATGTTTCACAGTCTTGATTTCCCCTCTTACCATACAATACTGCAGTTATGTTTTAGTTTGGGAATTTGAGTTTTGAGAACCCAAGGCTAAAATAGGGCAGAAATGGCAGAAAAGTACAAAAATGGCTGGCAACTTGAGCTAGACCATGGTTTTCAAAATCTCAGAACCAGCAGCAACACCT
This sequence comes from Fregata magnificens, assembly GCA_013389945.1. NCBI lineage: Eukaryota > Metazoa > Chordata > Aves > Suliformes > Fregatidae > Fregata > Fregata magnificens. The sequence continues at coordinate 117,704 of WAAD01020046.1, read as the reverse complement.
GCTTTTGAGAGGACCACGATACGGTCCCAAGATTTCTCCTCACCTCTGGGATTAAGAAGTATTTTGGCACCGAGGGCACGCGTGGAACGGGTGCCTGATGACCTCTGTTCCGCGCAGTGCTCCTCTGTGGCTTACGAGGACGACAGAGCAAGGGCTCTGCCCGTTCCCTAAGCTTACCTACACATCCCTTTTATATCAGCCTTGCCCAAAACTGCTTTTCCTCGTAAAGTTATCTGCATGGCAAGAAGATAGCTAATAGCAGGGCATGAGCAACACCTATTTTCTGTGGACCATCTCATGTTGAACTAGAAAGAAATCTCCGCCTGTTTTGCTGGAATTCCCTGTAAGGGTTTCAATGCTGCTTCACTGCCTGAGAACACGTTGCTGTGTTTCTTTGTCCTTCTTACTCACAAGTTACCTAGTGCAGCTCCTAACAGCGAGGAACTAAACTAAAAGGGAAAAACCAAAGTATTATTTGCTGGAACAAACTGTGTGAGCTTCTTCTCTCCTTTAATTAAGATTCTTTTTTCTGGTTGCTCTGAAGAATCTGCTATACTGCAGCTAGTAGAAATTTTAACATTTTTCGTTTGTATTCTGTTTTCTTTTACTAGACCATTGCAGACATAGTTTCTTGTTTTTCTGTAAACATATCCGCTAAGACAAAGCCACTCTTTAATCTGTTCCAAACTCATCCAAGTTTTACTGACTTAGTCCTTTAGCATAAGTCATCCGCACATGATTTATCTACTTATAAAGGTAGTTTCTACATCAATTTGCTAATATTTTGCCTTTCAGGTGAACCACAGGAATCCAACAAAGGAAAGGAAAACATAAGGAGGCATTCCTGCTCTCACACTGCCTTTTACCAAGGCAGGCTTCAAGTCTTGTTCTCCTCTCACCCACCGCAGGAACTCCCCCGACGTTCACTATTCACGGGTTCAAGTTTTAGGCTGGCAACAGGCCAGTGAGTTCATTAGTAGCACACAGGATAACAACACAGGCCCAGTCCTCTGGGATTTAAACAACATTTTAACAACAATGTTGTGATGGCTAGAAGAAATTAAACTCTGGCTGGCCCGGGCTGTCTCAGGGGGTCCAAGTACCCGCATGTAGCAGATAATATAACAGACTGTTACCTCCCATCTGTAGGCAGCTTTGGGAGACCAGATGTCTCTTGCCTTAGTAGCTAACTGTCTGCAAATTGAAGTGTGCAAAGCTAACATATTTTTGCAGTCACCTCACTACTTACTTTGGGGATTTGATTTTTGGCTAAAATGATCAGGTCTCCTCGATCGTGAAAACCTTTTAGGACTGGACATAACTGAAAACCAGAATCCAAATCTTCATGTTTTAGGAAGTTACTTGAGGGACCGATCCTGCTTTCCTTGTGCACCTGCAAGTACAGATTCTTTTGTTTGTTCTGGNTAAAAAAAAAAAAAAAAGAAAGAAAATGAAAAACATAACAGAAGCAAATGCTTCTGGCTGTGTGGGATGTTCCCTGAAATGAGAAAGCGCCTGTACCAATAAACCACGTCCAGTGGCCCCAGGCCATTCCCACTCGCTGGGCTGTGTGGAGGTGGATGGGGACGCTCTGGGACAGCTGTGCAGGTCATCGCTATGTGAGTCACTGCTGTACAGGGCACGGCTGTGCAGTTCACAGCTGTGTGGGTCACTGTTGCACAGGGCACCTCTGGGTGGGACATTGCTGTGCAGGACATGGCTGCGTGACACTGCTGTGCAGGACATCGTTCGGTGGCTCACCACTGCATGATACACCACTGTGCAGGACATCGCTGTGTGGGAGGGACATCAGTGTGTGGGACATCGCTGTGGGGGTCACTGGAGCATGGGACACTGCTGTGTGGGACATTGCCGTGAGGGTCGTCACCGTGTGGGACGTTGCTGTGAGGGACATCACTGTGGGAGACACTGCTGTGGGGAACATCACGGGTCACCACTGTGTGGGTCCCTGCAGCGTGAGGCACTACTGCGTGGGCTACGGCTGTGTGGGAAATGGTTGTGTGGGTCACTGCTGTGCGGGACGTCGTTGTACATGGCTGTGTGGGACATGGCAGTGCAGGACATGCCTGTACGGGACATCACTGCGAGGGGCATGGCTGGGCGGGACATCACTGTGTGGGACATTGCTGTGGGGGTCTCTGCTGTACGGCTGCCCGGGGCGGCCGGCGCGGTCCTGCCCGGCTCTGCCCGGCCCTCCCTGCCCGGTCGGGCAGGGAGGGCCGG
>WAAD01020046.1:85799-115222 GCA_013389945.1 Fregata magnificens | reverse complement strand
GTGGGGGGTCGGGCTGGGCCGCAGCCCGGGGCGAGCCCTCCGAGAGGGGCGTGGGTGGGGGGCAGGCTGAGCGGGGATCCCCCGGGCACCCCCGTCCCTTCCTCCTGGTGTAGTTAGCTGGTTGCCTGCCGGTGCTTTCTGGGCTGGAAGTTTTCCTGGGGTTTGGAGATGGGGTGTGCGGTAAGGGTCTCAGCTGCGAGGGGGCTCTCCAAGGCCAAATTTCTCCCCGGTACCACGGGCCTCGCAGGGGCATGAGCAGGAACCAGGCTGGGGCTGCGTTGAGGACAGCAGCGGGCAGGGGAGTGGGAAGAGAGACTTTTCCCAGACTAGACATTTGCTAGGTTTCTGGATCAGCTGTACTACAGTGCCTGGGGTTTGCCTGTATGAAGTTATTTTCCCTCCAAAATGTGATGTTACTTACTTTTCACTCATGCTCATCCCAAATACACAGTGATTACAGTGGGGATGTAGGATTACAGAGACAACAGGGAGGTTCATTTAGCACTGTCTGTGTCTCTGATTCCTCACGTCTTGCCAAACAAATATCAATGAAATAATTGGGGAAATCCCCAGGGTGAGGTTTTGTCCTCATTTCTAGGGGCAGGAATCAGCAAGGATCCACCGTGAAGGCAAGGACTTCAAAATGAGCATAGGGGATGAGGGAGAGGGTCCTCTGCCAGGCTGCAGGGGACGGCCTGGCTCCCAGGGGAACAGTGGCAAGGAGGGGAAAGTGGCCCAGTTCTACCAAACTGGACCCAGCAGCCTTGCAGGTATTTACACCCCCTCTTTCCGTGGTATTTCTGCCCTTCACGGTCTTCACAATTTGTCCTCCCTCCCTCCATCTGCGATGCATGACAATGCCCTCGCTTCACAGGTGCAGCACTAGTACTCAGAGAGCCTAACATCTCTTCCCAGGTGGCTGGAGACATGCCAGCCTACTGCCAAAAAGTCATGAGCCTTTGCTGCGCAGTCCTGCTAATTAGGGTGTATTTAGCAGGCTCAGCGCCGTGCTGACATAGCCACATAGCTTTGGGACCCAAGCTGGCTTGTGCCTGCCTGGTTTGGGAAGGGGGGAGTACGACTATCGGATGGTGTAGACCCCTCCTAGGTGATGTAAAGCTGCACAGAAAGACTCAGCAGAGCAGAACTCTGACCCCAGGTCTCCAGAGGAAACACAGTCAGTTCTCCAACTGCTAAATAATCTCTCCAGAATAACGGAAGGGAAAAAAATGTGCACCATGAGGTCTGACAGAAGGTAGCATCTTTAAAATTAGCATTTTTTTATATCTTGATCTTTCGTTCAGGAAAATCAGTAGGGGTAGAACTGACAAGATGCTTGCTTTTCATATAGTCACAGCATATTGTGTCTTTTCAGTAAATGAAATGATTTTTAATATTCAAGTATAACAGGAGAGAGCTAATAAAGGTGCATAGTGTCAGCATTAAAATGGAGCTGTAATCCGATAAAAATGTCTATGCTCTTCAAAAAGAAGCTCAAACTTGTGCTTGAAAAGTTCTAGTTTATACACTTTTCATACCATGACTTCTGGCATGACTTCTAGCACCTGATGATGCCTTATTGTTATCGAAATGGTATTTTTTGTCTCAAGCTCAGTGGTGGTTGCCTCAAAAGGCATGATGTGTTTGTGCTGCTTCTCTCTTGTACCCTGCGTGCACAGCGGGTGCCCTAGATCCAGTCAGGAAGATGGAGTCTCGGTGAAGTCTCTCTGTCCCTCTCTCTCTCCTGCACCAGAGCTGGAATTTGACAGTCTCTGGTGGCCCAGTTCGGGGAGCTAAACCCACAGGAAACTATTTCTGTTTTCTCTATTGCCCGTTTCTGGCTGCTTTGACTCCCTGCAGTGCCTCGCTGCCCAGTTGTGCGAGCACCAATGCTAGCTCAAGCAAAAGGAGCAGGATGTTTTGCATGGGTGTAGCATGGGAAGACAGGCAGCCTGGCGAGGTGGTCCTAGAACTCATACATCCAAAACCTACAAAACTGATCACAAGAAGTCACTCTTTTGAAGACAAATGATCATATATACTTTCTATTGCAAGCAGCCAGTAAGTTATGTTTTTGTATAAACAGAAATTCCAAATAGTTCCAGTGGCAGTTTGTATCAACTTAGACAAGTATGGCTGGAAATTTTAAAGTTGTTTTTGTTCCTGTTGGATGTTGAGGTCTCTCACCATTGACTGTTTCTAAATTCTGTTCATGTGTTTAATGAGACCGAGGGTGTTTATTGGCATAGTTTGCTCCGAAATACTGTTTTGAATGGAAAGTTCAAAAATTTGAAACAGAAATGTGAAGAAGGGCAACCAATGGTTCTCGTGCTACAGCTTGTTTGTCAGCCTGTTCGCCACTCATGATTTCAGCACCTGCTGAAATGACATTTCATCCTTTTGCAAATATTTACCAGGATGAAGTATTTGGGGAAAGTGTAAAGTGCCTCAAGTGTATGTAATCAAGAAATGCGTTAGGAATAATACAAAAACAATGCTCCAAAATAATAGAAACCACTGAAAGAGGGGGCGTCCTAAAGCTGCCAGCACCATGGTTAAATTCTGTCATGCCTAAAAATCGTAGTAGGTCTGGTACTTTATAAGTAGATGGTTCAGCAGAAGTCCTGAACCTAACCAGGCTGCTGAACCTAAGTCCAAGGGTTTTTAAATAAATTTCCTTATAGTTCTAACAATGAAGAAAGAATATTTTTGTACATAGAGAGCATTTTAAATAGGAGCTAATGTACAATGAGAAAGCCTGAAAAAGGAATGGCTTCGTCATTTGAATGGAAGTGGTTACTCTGAGGAAATCTGCAGTTCCTTAGACATTACAACATATGTTGTGCGGTGATTCAGTGAAGATACTGTAAGCCTCTTTTTTCCAGAGATAGGAAAAAATTAAATAGAGTGTGACTCAGAAAAAAATCTATGATTCACATTGCTGTAAATGAAAAAAAAAAAAAAAAAATTTCCTGACCACTCAAGCTGTGTTTCATAGGATAGCAATCTAAATTTTCTGTGTTTTTGAACTTCCAAGTGTCTCATTAGCTTCCACATTTTGGTAGGCACCTGAGCACAAATCCTGCCCTTCAGGTTCCTTTGACTTGCATCCTTCTCGTTGTTTCAATGAATCATCGTCTACCATCATTGTGTTAAGTAAGCTGGACCAATAGTAACATAGACAGAGACCATAAAGATGTAGCTACGGGTCCCTGATACTTCTTTTTGTATTTCAGGAGGTGCCACCATTCTTTTATGTCAGCTCTGGGACCCATCCTCTGCCATGCCAGGGACTTTGACATCTTTCCAATGAGGCACAAAACTGATGTACTGTCCCTTAATAGTTGCTGGGTACTGACTGCAAGAGCGACATTATTATCCCACTGGCTAAATTCCATTCTAGCAACCCAATATTCTTATTATTGCACATGACTAAGGCAATTCATACTTCTTGTTCTAAATCTTGATGACCATAAAATTGCCATGTATTGCTGCAGATGACCAATATTTAACTGTCAGCTTGGTTTAATTCCAGTAAGACGTGAAGTCATTGCTGTATTTGTTATGCAGCTACTCAGTCCCTTTGGGAGTTTTCTGTGTGGAAAATGTGATGTTAGACCTGATGTTATCTGCATATCAAGGTGCTAATACAGGATTAAAATTATGTGGAAATTCTTACTTCTGCAGGTCATTCATACAGCCAACTTGGAAGGGAGTCAGCAGATAAGGAAATGGGGCTAGGTGACACTGTCTTTTGGGTACTCGAGGTAGTGTGTACTCTGTCCTTTGGGTACTCGAGGTAGATGTGTGATCAGGCATTGAAGTCTATGCTTGTACTATCAAATAAAGTGGGGCCAAGGACTGTTTTCTGGCCCTGTGGCCAGGTGGCAAAGACTGTGAGGTCCATACCACATTTAGCACTTGTCCTGTCTCTCCCATGGTGGGGTCCAAGACATTTTTACTATCACTGGCTTTCTTTTTTTCTAATTCAAAATGCTTGAAACAAATGTCTGAGGGTTGTGCTGCAACATGTTAGAGCGGTGCCTTCACAGCCACAGAGACTGTGTCATGTGCCTTGGGGTCCCTAATGTGTCTGAGGGCAGTGCCTGGTGGTGCAGTGTCAGGTATCTCCATGTGGCAAAGGGAGCCATATGCTTTTTCCATGTTATTTTCCAGTGCTGTTCTACAAATCATACCCAGGAGCCGCCTGGGAAGGTGTTTATCAGTCAACAGAAGAAAATGCCAGAGAATGCTAATGGTTAAGCAGGACGGACAACTGGTGGCCCAATGCCCAGGGCTGCTCTGTGGTTCTGTTTCAGTGGAGTTCCTTAGGGTGTGGGATGCAGCATCCTCGGCCACTCGTACGCCTGGCACTGTTGGGCCACTCAAAAGTGGGCAAGTTTGGTCAGAACAGCTGCACAGGGAGAGTAAAGGAGGGGAATTGTAACAGTGCGATAAGGACATCTGCCGGGTAGCCTCTGTCAGGGGTTTTACCTGCTTTATGATGCCTGTAGTGCTCCAAGAAATTAGAGATGTAGTGACAGACCAAACCCAGAAATTTCTGTGTCTTATGAAAAGATAATACCAAAGGGGTTGTCACATTTTACTCTTTCTTCCCAATGTCTTGTACTGGCAGAATCCTAGAGGGCATAAAATATTTTCCTGAAAGACTAGTTTGGTCCCATCACTTTCCTGCAACACTGATACAAGTACGTAACTAGTGGTTAAGCTGTAAAGCTTCTTGGGGATTTAAATTGTAATCAGGAAATATAGAGAAAAAAAAGATCAAAACCATGTGATATGTTCCATTACAAGCTAATAGGAAACAGCATACGTGGGAAAGGAAAAAGCTTCATTTAACTAGATAATGAGAGACATGACCCAAAACAATTCAGAACCAATTTAAGATAGCCCAACCATTGATTATAACATATATTTTGTACCATTCTCTAGGTATCATGTCGGACATCTGCCTTTGTAAAGGAGTAGGAAAGCAAAGTAAAATGTGATTCACACTACATGGAAAATAATTTTAAGCCTGTTTGTAATGTGGAATGAAAACAATTTGAAGAATGGGGGAATTTCCATATCAATAAGAAACTCTAATATTAACATAGGCACCTTTAGGTTTTTATGAGACACCATGTGCTACTATTTCAATTATATGACATTAATTATAACTTTATTGAAAAAGCAAGCCCATGAGAGGACAAAAAACAGCTAATGATATTAGGGAAAGCAGCATGGACTAGTGCACCGTGCCACAGTGTTTTGACTGCTTGTCTCATTTCACGGTTAAGGAAAGCTGCAGACACGGCCGTTCCCTGCTCGCCCAGCAGCATACGGTGCATGCATGAGAAAACTGGTACTGCCACTGGTGTCCAGACAGAGGACATTCCCTCTGGACACACACACTGACGAGAGGGGAAGCAGCCCGGAGGAATGCGGCTGCCCAACCTGAAGCACCTATGAGGTGTTCTCCAGGAAAAGAGGCTGCTGGGAATGGACCACTGGTCAGATTAAATGTCCTCATAGGCCACAGGTTGAGGACTACTCGTGTAGGGAAATGACTGCTTATTCTCAGAGGATTCTTCCTCTTGATGGATGCTCATGTGCGAGACATTTTTCTTACCTGTTCTTTCACTGCTCTGCCTGCCAAGGCTGTGTAAACCTGAAGTTCCTCATTGGAATGTGTGTTTGTTCCATCAGTAAGCACCCAGAGATCATCCTCATCCAGCCCCTCAGGGGTCAGCACTCAGTACAGTTTTGAAGAGCTGTAGTATTCATTTTGACTCCTAAAAGTGAAATTGTTAGGCCACACAGTTTTCAAAACCTGGGGCTTGGTGTTCCTGGAGATGAGGCTGAGGAAAGTTCAGTTTCATGTTTCATGGAAACATGTAAACTGGCTGTGTGTTTTTTACTGTTGTGTACTGTGTTAATGGACAAATAAAGTGAAGACTTGTGTGTTATGTAGCTTCTTACTCAGGAATAATGTGTCCCATCACCTGTTTCTGTATTCTGGGAATCAGGCTGCAAAACCTTTTCTTCCCGAGTAGATTATTTGTATCCACCTGGAAGATATCTGGCATATTGTCCGTGCTTACATTAGCAACGTTGACACAGAGCTACTGTTTTGCCAGCATATAAGTGAGAAATGCAAGAGGAGGAAGATTTACAGACTGGAAAAATGAGTATCATGCTTAATATAAATGAGAACTACAAGGAGCATGCCATCATTACTAGATGCACTGCAGAGAATAAAACAAGGAAGGAAATGGCTAGTGGATAACAGATATGATAGATCTGAGCATTTCTGAGTTTCAAGACAATACCAAAACTAAGAGATGCTTAGTCTATCATTTACATCTCTCCTGGAAAGGTTACAAAAAGTGACAAACATGAAATACGGGCTCATTCTCTACTTAATATGATTATTTAGGTTTTTTTCTAAAGAACTTGCATGTTATTTAATCAAAAAGGTGTCAAAGGCCATAAACTGGGCTAAAGGTTTCAACAGTTGCCAGAAAAATACCACAGAATACAAAACAAAGCATTTTTCTTTCTTTCTTTCCTCATCTGAGACCTTCAGTGACCTCACCTAATGTGTGAGAATTTAACAGATGAAGAGAGAAGTTCTTTGTACTTCTCAGTACAGAGTACAGTTCTTTGTACCTCTGAGGCTGGGTTAGGAGAGACCAAAGGTACAAGTGTATGGTACCTGTACTATTGATGCTCTGCCTGAGGGAAATGCAGTTTCTTATTATTCAAAGTTCACTTTCAAAATAATGGTACCTTCCCCATAATGTTTTGGTCAAGTTCAGAGGAAGTTTGTGATCCATGACAACTAAAATTCAAATATCTAGTGGACTATTCTATCGTTGGGAATGAGCAAAAGTGGGCCTTAAAATCACATTTTTACACATTTTATTCAGTATTCTTAAATATCTGCATTGTTGTAAAGCTCTATCTATATCAGTAGCTACGCAGACACAGAAACACAACTCTACACACGCCCCTGCATTGTTCTGAGACTAAACAAAACCAAAATTGTCATCAAAAATTGTCTTTGCAGCAAGGACCATGGAGCAGGACACCCTGTGTTAAAACAAGGCAACAAAGCTGTGGCAGTGGAACTTATTTCAGTGTTGAGGAAAAAGGGTTAGAAATCAATCTGAGGGGAATCAAGAGGGCTGAAAGGCTTCCCAAATTCTGCTACTTTATGTTCCAGCCTTTAAACAAAATCTGGTGGTGTAGGAACTGCCAAGGCAGGTCAGACCACTCACTGGTCTAGATAATCCATGAGCTGGTCTCCTTTGGGGCTAATGCTGTAGGCTTCAGAAGAGGGTACAGAACTCTACAGCTGTAGTGAAAGCTTTCCATGAGGAGCAGTTTCTTTCTGGACAAGGGATGGAACAGGGAGCCAAGCACTGCAGGCAGGTTTGAATGTTAAATTTGAAGATGCAAACTCCTAGAAGAGCATATAAGCCCTATAAATAAAAGTATGTAAGAAAGAAAAAAACAGACACAGTCTGATTACTCAAGCTTTTGAGAGCAATTAGGATAAAACAGAAGTCTTAACTACCAACAATGTTTTAATACTGCTTTGCAGCTCTTCCATGTGTTGTGGGGGAGTGGAGTCATTGGAGTGGCTGTGCAGAACAATGCCAACCCAATCTGCGGATACGTAGGCGCTATGTACAACAGGAACCTAAAAATGGTGGGGAACCTTGTCCTGCTCTAGAGGAGAAGGCTGGCTGCCTGGAGTACCTGACTTACCAGGGAGAGGACTGCGGCCGTGAACATGGTATTCTCTCTTTGATTTATCTGTACATTGTGCCCATCAAGGCCTTCACAAATTTTACTGATGTCAATGAACAGAAAAAAAAAGCATCTATCTGCAGCTAGCTGGTCAAAAATACGATTTAAAACCTTACTTTCTACTGTCATATTGCTCTTTATCTATTCTTATTTTCTTTTCCTACATAGGCTTTTCTTAATTTCTATTAAGTAAACAACTAAGCTGCGTGCATTCCTTCAGTTTCTTGATTTAAGCCCCTCAGTAAGTATCAAATTATCTCTGTGCAAAGTTAGAACACAAATTCAGTACAAAACAGGAAACAGAGCTCCTTGTAGGATTCCAGCACACCACATTTCCTCACAGACTAGATGGCATGCATTTCTAGATATAGAAATATCTTTCCTTCTGAATAAGGAGAGAGCTTAGTTGCAGGGAATGGGGTTGAGGTCTGATGTTGCCAACATTTTATCACTTTTTCAATAAAGTCAGTCAGCATCACCATCCACAAGCTCCTGATTCATTCACCCACTGTTACAGTAATTGAAATACGACTCAACCGTGTCTTGCTGCCTTACCGTAACTGTTTTCTTCCTCAGTCCCTGCTTTCATAACTACCTCCGAATACGGTAAAGAAAGAAAACGACGAGCAGCATCTTCTCTCTGGCCTTCAGACAAAGAAGCAGCTGGGTAATCTATTTATCATATGCATGTGGGTCTCCTTGTTCAATAGAAAATAGCTGGCTACAGAGAAAAATGTAATTAGATTTGCAATAATTAAACAATAAGCTATAGCTTGTACTGTTTTTCTCTCCTGCAGTTCATTTGCATGTTCTAGATGTTTTTTATTACTTGCTAATTGTCCTGAATTAGACATCGGGATCATGGCAAATCTGAGAATAGCTGCTTTTGAAAGCAAACAGTAAATAATGCTAAACCAAAGCCGAATGTATCCATAAGTGTAAGTCTGAGAAATTAGACGTAGGTCTCTGAACAAACAAAATGGACTGAATGTGATCGGTCTCAAGAGACCTTTTTTAAAAATTAATTGACACAAGCAGTAAAAAATTTTGTTTGGTTACCAGTAGAGATGGTTATGAAGTGTAAATTAGGCTATTACTGGGTCTGTAATACTCATAATCCTTTACCCTATGCTACTTTCCCCAGAACAATAACCTATGCGGTATTCTTAAAACCCCTCTTCCATTTTCTCTTTTAGCAGCATAGAAGAAAAAAAAAAAGGTTACTGAGACCTGTTTTTCAACATAATTTAAGAATACAGAACACAACCAGAAAGTGAGATTATACATAAAGCACTGGACTGGGGCATGGAATGAGAAATAGTTTGCGTAATGTTTTTAAGAATCTATTAATTAGGTTAGGGTCAGAAACAGACTTGTTAGCAACAATGATGTCTAACTTGCACTTCACAAATACCACCCGTATGATATGTAAGTACATTTAAAGTGTGTACCTAGCTCGTGCTTTATCCATCATAACTAATTTGGTACTTTTCCTTCTGAGCAGATATTGTGTGGAATTTAAAACAGAATCACTTTCACACCACTGTGCTTTGGAGAATCGGCCGTACGCTCGATGGATGCAGTACCTACGAGAAGGACATACTGTGTGTGTAGCTTGCCAGCCTCCAGCTATGAATACTGACACGCATCGTTGTTCTGGAGATGGCCATAATGCAGATGGGTAAAAAAAGGCATTTTTCTGCTGTCTCTTCTGTAGCAAAACCCAGTACAGAAGTTAAGACTTCTCAAGGTCTCACTAAAAGCTGCATTTATTATACCTAAAAAATGAAACAGCTCGTATCACTTGTAGAGCTCAGAAGATTTCCCCTTTCAGTTCTAACAGAAATTGCTTTTAAAACCTAGATAAAATTGGGAAATAATTTCAATATAAGAGTTCAGTGCTTTGAATGCTTTATTTACTATTGTGAAGGGATGATGCAACTTATGTAGTGCAAGAGGTCTTTTTACAGCTACAGGTACTTTTACTTAAAAACGGTATTTCCTGCCATAATCCAAATCTGATTTCAGGTTTAACAGTGGTGGATTGGTACTCCTCTCAATCCTATACACGTGGTTTCTAGAACAGTAATTTTGAAAGTAGACATTTAATATTCAGAACAGATTTTTATTTGATCAATACATTTATTAATATGCATACTACTTAATATCTATACAACCAGCTACTGAATCCACCATCCTGTATCCTATACTTAGGAATATAGTGCCTGCTCCAGAAAGCATTTTAAGAGCTAGATGAGCTAATTAAAGTCTTTCATTATTAAGCAAATCTAATCTTCTAACATTATACAACAGAACCTAGCAACATGAAATATATAGTTTTCAGTGTGTTAATTCCTCATTTATTGTCACATTTCAGAGGTAAAATCTTACACTGGGAAGCAGTTGGCAATTCTCAGTGCCAAGGAACCTGGAAGAAGATTCGGCAACTGGAGCACTGTTCATGTCCCCTTGTGCATAGCTTTATTTTTACATAAAAGTTTAAAAGACCTTTAAAACAACGACAACAAAAAGATTGAGAAAATTAACACCAATGCCAAGAAACCTACATCTTTCTGCTGCATTTTCCGGAGCCCAAACAAACTTTAAAGGAGTCAGAACTTTGGAAAAAGCATTTTGGGAAACTCTCTCTACCTTAATAGAAAATGCTAAGACTGATCTTTGTATTCAAACACTAGAAGCATGTTTCCATGTTTCTCTTTTGTAATTAAAGAGCTAACGTTTCTAACCGTAGTAGCTACTTTTCCTAAAGTTCTTGTTCTTTACTGGCCACAGTCCTGTCTACAGGCACTGCTCCTACTCAGTAGTGAGCCAGCCAAACATTCTCAAGTCTGAGAATAGTTACTGTCATCATTAAACAGCAAGGGTGAATAAAAATGAAAGTTTGAGAGCTAAAACTGGATTTCAGTTTAGATCCTTTGTTCCTTCCCAATATCATCTAGACAGTTGTTTATACTACGAGTAGATAAGTATTCTTCCTCTACATTGCAGTTTTCATGTTCAGCCACCTCCATGAAGACATATGACTAGTCAGCATTGTTAAGGAAGTAGTCTTCCTCAGAACTTCACAGCAGATGAACCTAAACAAGACTTTGTGACTAAAGCCTTGGCTAACATTTTTAAAAATTACTTATGACTAGTTAAAACTGCTCATGTACAATGATTAACATAGAAACCTGCAATATTAGAGCACTGGCAAGACTGCTATGCAGGTAGCTCAAATCCTTGTTTTGTTAAATTACTGTTACAGCATTGAAGAGGCTGCATATTGCACTTTCTCACTCGTCAGATACCTGCTATGACTTTTTGAGCTGTTGGCTTATAGCTGCTCTAGCGTTCACTGCTGAAGGACAAAGCCTGTATTTTATCAAGATCCTGAAATTCACAATATTTGCTAAAAAGAAATTCTGCCTTAAGGTTGAGAAAATTTACTGTTAAGACATCCAGCATCTCTGTAGACCCTAAAGACTACTGCTTGCTGCAGTTTCTAGCAGCTGCAAGAAGAAACCGTAGCAGCTGGTGGCAAGAATGAGGAAGGTGATCTGGCTGAGGTCCTGTCCACAATAAGTGTGAAACAAACCTTTGTAACTGTACTTGACCATTTCTTCTTAATGGAAGCAGGCCTCCAAAACAGAAAGCAGAGAGATTATCTTAATACTTCCAGAACATTTCAACCTTCAAGAATATATCTCTTCCTTTGTAGCCAGGAAAAATATCTCAGAGAGGTTTATTTTATTATGATCAGTTTGGACAGATGCTTTTCCTTGTAAGGTTCTTGTAAAATAAAAACCTTATCCAAGGACAAAAGTACAGAAAACATCTGAATTGAAGAAATTTCACTTTAAAAGAATGCTGTGATATGTTAGTTCAAGTCACTAGATTCACACCAGTATGACAGTGGAAAGTATGGGTTTTCTGAGGTTGTGGAACTCTTTTCCACACAATCTGAATCAAGAGAGACAGCATAGTACCATCACCCATTTGTTACAGTCTCTCATGAGCAGGATGTTTACAGTGACCGACTGACACCTTGATTATCGTTAGCCCATCAGAGCATATCTTTGCTTGCTATCACTGCAGAGACAGTGGAGAGCATAGATGAAACATGCCTCATGAGCTGTGCTATCAGTGTCAGTATAGACGCATTACTGAGCCCCACTTTGGCCATTCGTTTTTGAGCTTTCCTTTTCCTGTTGGTCTAGAAGAAGCCACTTCTCAAGACATTGTAGGTGGCACAAGATAATCAAGAGATATTAAGAGCTAGTATCATACTGTTACTTTCCATATGTTTTCCATTTCTTCTACGAGATAAAAAGTGCTATTATGCCAATATACATAAGTTCAAAATAATCTTCCATCTAGAACTTAAGCTTAATTCTTTAAAAAAAAAAGGAGCACCTTTACTACTTATAAATATAAAATTAGATGGAGTATCACATTTTTAACTCTAAAAAAAGGAAAAGGTTGGTAAAATTAGCAATATCAATACATACATATTTTTTGGTGTAACTTACTGACAGAGATGACAAGTCTGACCAAAATTTCAAAGTGAAGCAAATCAGGTTGGAATGGGTTATATGGCAGGAAGTAAAATGATAAAAAGCTCAATCTGACTAGAGACACAACCCTTTAAAAATACAGAACACTCGACTCTGTATTAGTCTCTATCAAGGTAAACATGTTGCCAGTCATTTAATACCCCTACATACATAATTGACCTTTCTTAAATCACCGCAAGCACTTTCACATTTCAAAAATTAGGTCATCTATTGCATGTAGATAAAAGGCCAGGCTTTACATTTAAGTTATCATTACCCAAGCAAGTGAGCTTACATGAACATTTTATACCTATTACTATTCTGTTTCATGTTTTAGGACAGCAACACTGCTGGATGTTCTGGGACTAAAGTTACTATTCTGAAAAGCTAGACTAGGTCCTCATGTAGGGAAAAGTCAAGAAGAGTTGATTCCTGTAGTCCCAATTAGCCTTGTTCGATCCTGCACAGTGTTCTCCACCGGTCTTTTAACATAACACTAGTTCGGTTGTTGAAGTTACCATGGACCAAAATTTTAGCCCAGTTACCCACTCCAAACTCCCTTATTCCTGATTTCAGTTCCAAGTCTTCTTTGTAAGTCCATCGCTAGGGGAAGAACAGAGAAAAATACCAGATATATGAACAGAGAAACGTAATAATGTAAGAGCTAAGCTTATAGCAAATATAAAGAGTTTTTATACAGCTCTCTAGTTATTAGAGAGTACAGACATTTGAGGGTCAGTAGGGTCATTTTGATTCCTTTTGAGCACCATAACTTGACACTAAATACAACAACAACGGTTACCAAGTCAAGTGTTACAACACAGTAGCAGACGTCACCTGGAACGAAAACCACATGCTTCAAAGTTCACAAGTTACAGGAGGAAAAGAAAAGAAAAAAGAGATTGGGCAAAGTTTTGCTTCATTCAAAACATGCTTTCCAAAATTGTACTTTATTAGCTAATTGAGCCAAGACAAACCTTGATTGACCCTAGTATGCATCACAAAAGAGAAAGCGTTTTGTGACACGTTAACCTAGGCACTGAGAATCAAGACACCATTTACCAACAACAAAGGAATTTCAGTGTGCTTAGAAAAAACAAATCCCAATACTGAAAATGCTGACAGAAGCAAAATTATACATATTGCATTTGAAAGTGAGATCAGTGATATCCTCAGGTAACAGCCATGCATTTGTTTTTGGCCATTTGTTGAGCCCCCTACTTAAGTCTCACTGTCATGACCTACAAGCTTTTTAATCTTTAGGGGATGACATTTCTCATAAAAGGAGAGAAAATTACTTGCAGTTACACATCTGTAAGCAATCCCTTCCAATGAAGTTCTCCAGTGTACCAGTTCTTCCTTAGTTGCTTCTCGATGCAAATATCTCAATACAAACAATTTTAAGACTCCACGCAGAGTGAAAGAAAACTGAATTTTTAAAAAATCAAATACTTGATTTTAAAAAAACCTTACCTTTACAGTAAAGTATGAGGGAGAACTGAGTATCAACTTTCTTTTACTGTAGCTTTATAGAAATATGCATATATATAACAAAAGTTTACAGATCCTATATATCCTATCGCACCTATTTTTAACCACTGCATTTTTAATAAAGGTGTACTAAATACAGTCATTTTTTCACTCTGGAATAGCAATTACCAGCTTTGGTATGAAATTATTTTAAAACAACTTATTCTACTAGAATCTGATCCTCTGCAAATGTCTTCAAATCCTTGCTTGTTTAATACACAACTAATCATACTGATGTATGATCAGCACACCTCCTTAGGCAAACTGAATTGCATATCCTCTATGCAAATACAGGACAGGATCCCCAGTTGAAACAACTGTGCAGCAAAAGTGTTTCTAAAAAGTAAGTATCAAATTCTATTTCAAACTGCAGTTTGATAACATGTTCTTTCTAAATTTATTCCCCAAAATGTGAAATGTAGACTTAACTTACAGAAAAAATGTAAACTTAAAAATGTTAGTGAGATTGAGACACACAGAGAATTGTGTTGTGTAGCTGTTCCACTTAATTTATCTGCATTCACTTCTGCTTCTTGCACTGGAGATGTCCTGCTGCTCCTGATGGTCTCATAGACCATAGTAAGTTATGAAAGGAGACAAATGGTCAATTTTCACTGGTCTCATGCTGGCATTTCTGTGAGCACCAGCAGATTCCATATTAAAAATTATTAGTTTCTGGACTTTTACAAAGTCTGCACGTGTTTATGTGCACATCATGAGCAAAAGACTGCTGAAAATCCAACCAGGAAGCTCTCATTTCTGCATTTAACCATTGCCTATGCTTTACTTATTTTGGAGTTGCTCTGAAATAGCAAAAAGGTCAGTGTTTTTATTCATAAGAGCACTATGAAATTTACATAGGCAAGTGATCAAAAGCACTGCAATTACTTCCTCATGTTCAGTGCACGAAAACAAAATAGTTAATGCCTCATAGGCCTTTGCAGGCCTCAGTAGTTAAAGCAGCATTTGCAGCTAATGGTCTTGCCAGTCAGAAAGATTTAATCGACCAGAGTGTGAACTGTTTGTAAAAGGATGTACTGTCTAGAGCCTCCTTGTCTGATTAATTTCATTTGCTGTTATGTACCATATGCTGCTTATCTGACACAGTTTTGGTGAAAAACTGGTTGTAAGTTATAGGAACTCTGTAGCTGCCCCAGCTAGGCAGAGCTCGCATCAGCAGAGGCTGTCACTCTGCTGCTCCCTGTCCTCTCCTATAGCCATAGCAATAAACCGCTTCTGCTCTGATCTGATCTAAATTGCAATTGGGGTTATCTCCATGACAGCATCTGAATGGGATTCACATGTCCTGCTTTGCTCAGGAGGACCACAGGCTGTTCTCTGCCACTGCTTGGAAAGGTGCAGGACCTTTTCGAATCCATGCTGGGGCTTCAGCCAAGGGTCATCTGTAAGCTCCTGCAGCACACAGGGGCTGCTGAATCCCAGCTTTTAATACAGGTCAGTCCAGGAAAAGGTAATTGTAATTCTGGTCTGGTCAAGGTAAGTCTGATAAAGGTACTATCTGGTAAAATTTAGGAGAGGTTGGTCAGGAAAGTCTGGGTTGGTTTCAGCTATTAACATGGTATGAAAATGGAATGAACAAGCTGGGTTTAGGACAGGGCTGAAGCCACATACAGCCACCCTGGCAGGGATTGGTGTTAACTTGGCTGCAAGGGATGGAGGTTTGGTCCTGGACTGCCAGTTAACCCCTCCCCTTCCCTGTCTCCAGCTCGAGCTTCCTCAGGACCTGATCTTAACAGTCCTGACCAGCACAGTTCACTCAGGATAGACGTTGTGACCAGGATGAGCCCTTGTGTGTCTCGTAGCTTTTCCTCTGAGTCTCTAGTTATCATTGGGCTGAAGGGTCAGCCCAGCAGCAGTGACTGTGAGCTGACACCCAGGCAGCATGGGCCTGCTCTGCCTTTCCTTCGTCTCCTTGAATGAGTGAAAAATTTCACCTTTTGCCTGAAAGGGAGACACCTTGCAAGTGTATGCTAGAGTATGACCAGAACATAGAGTGCCTATGGGATAAGCATGTGAGTGCTTGTGTTTGGTACATCCAGCTGCACCAGCAGGCAAGTAAAGGACCCATGAAGCAGGTGCAAGGGCCAGGATACAGGCAGGGGTACCAGGCAGGCAGATGGGCTGTGCCCATAACTTGGGCATCTGCAAACATTTGTGTGCCTGTGAACCTAGAGAGGCATGCGTGTGTGCTTTCACCAGTGAACTTACACATCTACCAGAGAAGAGAAGGGGACCTGGGTGCCTGTGTTTGTGACTTATGTGGGTACCGTAAGAGGGCAGCACCTTGTCCATGGCAGTCTGTGTGACCAGCTGTGGCAGTGTCCTCTGTGTGTCTCTGGGATTTGTGCTCAGCTTTGCTACCTGAAGGTGAACCTGCAAATGGGAAAGTGGCAGCTGCATCCCCCAGCCTCAGCAGGGACCCTGGGTCCCCAGGCACTGGGCTGGGCTCCAGCAGCCATGCAGGAGGGTCCTGGGCTGGGACTGCTAGAGGAGGTGGCTGCTCCTAACATCCCTTAACAGTGTTGTAGCCAGCAGGATCTGGTTGAGTTGTGAGTATTCCTGAGATTAAATGTATACAATCCTTTTGTAACCAAACCTGTAGAGCCTTATGGGTGCTCCCAGAGGGGACCTGTGCTAATAAATCTTCAAGTTAATTGGAAGAACTGGATTGGAAAGAAAAAAAAAAAAAAGATGTTTATAGAACATTAGAAGAGCAATAGGAAGTGTAAATGGCTGAAGCTGAAGGCCTACAATTTGTAGTGTGGGGGATGAAAAGAGAGGTTTACCAGAGTACATACAAGACCTCCTCCTGTAAGTAACAGATCACTTCCAACTATCAAATGGATAAATGGTGTTGGCTACAAAGCAGGAAGGAACCTGAGAGAATTAGGCTATGGCTTACCTTTACAATTAGACCTTTCAAAATTGTGAAGAATTGGGTAGAAAGGGAAGTTGCAAAGGAATAGCCTCAACTTACACAAATTTAAACTTGATAAAACCAACTAGTAGAACTGAGTAGTACAGAGGAAACCTGTGAATTACAGGGGGACAAACATCACTTAACTCTGCAAATAATATACCCAGTGCAAATGTAAATCTTGTGGCTGCTGTCATTAGACAAATGCATACCAGCCTGCTTGTGCACAAGGAGTGGCTGGGCAGGACAATCCAGGGCCAGCCAGTATGATTGTCAGTGGCACAAGAGGTCCATGTGTCCAAGGATGCTCAGATGAAAAAAAAAAAAAACTAAGAGCCCTTAAAAGCAACAACAATTCAGGCACCGGGGATGGACCGGGTGACAATTTTGAGTGCCATTCTGCATGGTTCCCCCCTTCTCTTGAATTTAAGCTGCTAAAAGTGGCAGCAGCCCTCAGAGGTGAAAGGCAGGGGGGTGTCTCTGGGGGGGAAGGAGCTTAGATAACATTCAGCCTGATCAAAACTGTATTCTGGTTATTATGCAACAAGCAAAAATTTGGCATCTCACGAAGTGCCAGCTGAGCTATGTGAAGATCAAACTTCACATCTGAAAGTTGGACTTATTCCAGCTTAATGCAACTATCAGTGCCTCTTCAAGAAACTACGATCACTGATAAACCTCACTAACCAGTGAAAGAATTAAAAGTGGTAGTCATTCAGCTGTGTTCTAAACAGTTAGAAACTTAAAACTTCTCTAAAATAGTCTACCCTTTATCAAAAATACTTCCTTTTTCCAACACTTCCTGTTCCACAGATCTTTTGCAGCATTAGCAGTTAATTTTTTTTTTTACTATTATTAAAAGGCCAGACATTCCATTGGAACCATCTAGTTCATCTCATTTCAGAGCAAGCCAGAAAACTTTCCTAAATAAAATCTTTATTCAAGTAACACAGTTATGCTTGACCTACAGCACCAGATAATTCAAATACTTCCAGTAGAGACAATCACAACCTTTGTTACTTGTTGTAATGATTAATTACATTTGCTGTTAAAAGGTTTTTTTTTTTTTCTTGTTTTGCTTTTAAATGGGTTACACTGAGCTTTTTAAAAAATAATTTCTTCAGTTTAACATGTAAACAAGGAGCCTGCCTTACAGGTAAACCAGAGACTGACTCATTTTTTCTTTTCACTGAGGAACTATATAGAGCAGTAACTTGCCTTCCCACACACACACTAACAAACTGCCTGTGCCCTCTGGGATGGCAGTTATGTAGACTCTAGCATTGCACTGTTACAGGCTAGCAAGACTGGTTAAGAGATCAGACATAATGCAGCACTATGCTTGAGCTAACATAATCACAGTGCCTACTCCATAGCAATGTGACCTTTGGCTAGCTCAGAACGCTGGCAGAGCAAGCTTGAGTTTGCTGGACAGACTGTGTAGACATATCCTCACATATCTAGAGATCTTGTTATTCCTTAGAGTC
Organism: Fregata magnificens; assembly: GCA_013389945.1. Lineage (NCBI taxonomy): Eukaryota > Metazoa > Chordata > Aves > Suliformes > Fregatidae > Fregata > Fregata magnificens. The sequence continues at coordinate 96,893 of WAAD01020046.1, read as the reverse complement.
AGTGTGCTCTAGTAACCTGTCTTCCTTTGATTATGCGTTCTGGGACTCTTCTGATTTCTTCCCCGCCCCCCCTTGGAGTTTAAATATATGGAATTTATTTTCCATACAGGTCTGACTAAATTCTGGAAACCCAGATTTTCAGACACATTCTTTAATTCAAGCAAACTGTCAGTCAGATTTTAGACAACTCACAGGACTTGCCATACACATACGGATATAAAGTTGAGTACAAACAGTTCCCTAAAATCTGTGACACTTGCATCCCCTAATTTAGGAATGAGAAAATAAAGTACACTTCCTTTCAATAGCACTGCAGACTGTTGTATGCAGCTAACTGAAAACACAGCAATGAAAGGCTGAAAATGGGCACTGAACCATTGCAATGAAATGCCATTTACAAAACAAGCAAACAATGCCAACATTGAAAGAAGGACTACATGGAAAAGGAAGTTCTAGAAGTCAACAGCTCTGACATTCACTGCATTCTTTCATGCATGCAGACAATTTTATAACCCAGATAATTAAGCAGAGGAGCGGATCTATTCTTTAAAAGGCCAATATCATTGCTTTCTATACAGTATTTGAGAGGTCTCACTGGCAGGGAGTATGGCATAAACTTCAGGCAGACAGCAAATGCCTAATTCTCTAAGTGTTTAAAGAAACATAGTTCTGAATTTTAATTTCTTTCAAGTCTTTATAAAATTTTCAATGAGTTCTTCGCTACTATCAGATGTAGTTTTCTATACATTTAGTCTTTACATTTCAATTAAGGTTGAACTATAACAACAGAATTAAGCGCATGACATCTATTTTTTTTTTTCCAGTGAGATCTGTGCACAAGACCTGGACCAGGGTACAGTGCTTGTAGCTGACCCTGTAACTACCTCAACGTAAAAAATAGGTGAATATAAAGCTGTCAGTAGCTCTGTCAGTTGAGGTCCAATTAGTTTAAATCTTGATGTTGAAAACAAGACTGATGGAAGTGTGCATGCCTACCAGCAACTGACTGACAAGGTACCTATCCAAGTATAAATTCAAATAAAGTAACAAGCAAACCCAGTAAGCACTGGTATTTTGTATTTGAGGGCACTGGCTGTTATTTGCAGCTTTTAAGGAGGCTCTCAGTGATTTAACTACTTCCAAGATTTGTGAGAAAGTGAAAAACTGTTTATATGTAGCAGGGGGCTTAACCTCCAAGAATAGATGAGCTCTCATCAGGACCTCAATCAATCTGAGGACAGCATGTAACTGAAGATTTAACTAGTACTTCAGCTTCAGTAAAAATGCTTGAAGAACTGGGAATAAGTACAACTCTCCTCAAGGACAGTCTGAAAAAAAAACATAAGCAGGTTTGTCCTTCCCTGTTATATGAAATGTCAAAATGAACATCAGAAAGATAAACAGCTCGCACCAAAATGGATGTATGTTGATAACTTGCACTGTTATCTAAACAGAAAGACTCCATATTGCTTCCTAAGAAATAGTCTCATGAGGAATTAAACAATGGGAATAAGTGTATTTAATATTAATTTCATTCAGAAGTATTTACCATTTTATCATGATAACAGAAGAAAACTGGCTATGCACAAAAATCAGTTTGTAACAGTCACCCCAACATCAAATCAACTTCAAATTCCCTTCTGTTAAGGCATACACTTCTGTACTTCCCACCAATAGGGAATTCTAGCATTAGTGAACATAGAATTATTTTAAAGTAATTCAATGAAGTACGCTTACCCATGAAGAGAATGCAGAGGACTATTTGAAATGTAGCATTATAAAAAGACCCTATTATTTGGTTTATAAAAACTAGAATACTTTCCCAAGTAAATATATGTTTTCACCTCATATGAACAAAGTATTGAATTATAAAATTACTAAATCTTTAACCTTCTAAGTGGGAAAACAAAAAGTCTTTGATGTTTGCCCAAAACTCTCATGGGCAAATGACATCCTGAATTCTTTAATCCAAACAATGGAAAGAATTTTTTATTTTTTTCACATGTTTTAAGAAGACTTAGACTAAGTTTTAGTAACAGTGTATTTCAACAAATTAAAGGCTCATAAGCATTAGCAACAATATTTGAGACTGCACAAAAAAGTCCTTCTTGTTTTTAAAGATGGGAATTAGAATTAAAAACAAAAAACCAACACAGTTTCAGGAGTTGTAGCACAGCTTGAGTAATGTGGAGAATCTTAAACCTACGCATTTTGGAGACGGTCGAAGTTGGGAAAAAAAATCTATGCAGTGCAGATTAATTTTATCTCCATTTAGAATAGAGAATGGGTACCAACCTGTCTTCTTCGGCCACAAACCAAAGCATCTCCCTGTTTTTCCACATTTTGCAAGCTGTTCAGACCTAGAAGACAGTTAATATACATCTGGACCAATGAGGAGCCAACATTAACGCAGCAGTTTTGCATTCTACCATTTACATGAGACAAGAATGTACACTATTTTGATATGCTTTGACAGACTGGGAAAATTTCAGTTTATATATGAATATACTTTTATATATGTATACACAGGAATCTCACCTTAGTCCAAGGACTCAAAAAATAGTCTGTTCAAGAAAGTCACTATATTTTCTATGCAATAGGGTTCACGGAAGAATTATATTTTAAACAATTAGGTAAAAATTGGTACATAATAATGAAACACTGTTTTTACCAAAATGAAATATTTTTACTGTACATACTGCTCTCATTATACATAGAGAGAATGGAAACTAACCAGCAATCAGAGCTACGATACTTTGTATACAGGTTCCATCATTTCCACAGAACATGTATCAGGTTCTAACTGTGGCAAGCATCCAAGGCATCTTAAGAGTTTGTCCTTCCAAGTACAACACGGCCACATGCAGAGGCTATAATGTCATCTCTGTGTGGTAAGAGGGTACTAATGGTTTTCAGAACCTACTTATAAATATTATATAACCCATGTAAGTTTTAAAAAGTGATACCAGGAAGATGCATGAACACCCTAGCTTTGTGAATTTTACACTACAACTTGTTTTTCCAGTCAGCCAACATCTTTAGTTCCTTCCCCCCAAAGTTATCTAGGTCAGAAGTCAGAGAGAGACAAGTTTCAGTAATCCTCTGGCAGCTTTCTTTTGCACAGAATACTGTAAATCCCAGTAAAGCAAACAAGCAAACAAAACCCCAAGTGAACCAGAAAACAGTGAATGATTTTTCAAGATGAGTTGGCAGAGAACCTTAAGCCATTTCATAGTTTCCTGAGTGTGGCAAGCACCAAATCTGCATTTGGGCAGAAGCCACACACAACAATTGGGAGGATTTTTTTTTTACCATAATAATTTTTATATTAATCCAATCACATTGGATAGCAGTTATCAAAACACCAACCCATTTATTGCAGGGGTGGGGTGGGATCGGGTGTGTTTGACATGACTTTGTTTTGAAAGTGTAAAAATAAGCTAATACTCACTCCGAAGAACACTGCTCACTCTGCGTTTCTGTCCTGAACGAGGCCTGTAAGGAACACAGAACTGAAGTAAAAATATGCAAAACTTCATGAAATGTTTATGACCAAGAGCAATAACAACAACAAATTTTTACCTTACTGTGGGGGTTTTTATGTCTCCAGTTGATTGATTTGTCATACTCTGCTGCTCTTTCATTGATCTTTAAAAAAAAAAAAAAAAAACAAAAAAAATCATTTCCTAGGCAGCAACTTACCATTTATGTGATTCAGCAATATTTTAATGAAAGAAAATACCAAGATTTCTCTACAGAAACAGTGGCATACAAACACTAACTGCTTCAATCCATTAACCCTCTTAACCTTGCCTCCCTATACCTGGAGGAGAAATACACAAGACATTACACATTTAAGTTGAAGACATGAGGCATTTCACACATCTGTTTTTTCATACCTTCTTCACAATCTAGGAATTGTTTCCAAAGGGTTTTTTTAATCAAGTCTTTCACCACACCTCTCAGATGTAGCTGTGTCAGCAGCTGTCCTTCTAAAAAAAAAAATCTTATGACTTGTCTTCCTGTATACTCTATCTGCATCAGTCTATTTCCTTAACTAAATGACGCCAAGTATTCCGAGTATAAAACCGCAGAAATACAAGCTCTATCCCAACGAAAGACTACAATTTATTCTCCATGAAAAACAATTGGTGATAAATCTAGAACATTAGTATTTTTCAAATAAAGTCAAAGGAGGGGAGAAGGAACTGGGCTTCAAAGTTCCCCCAGCATTTCTTAGAAGGGCATGCAATCGTTTTGAGGGTTCACATTGCCAGAATCATAAAGCAACATAAGTATTTCCCCATCACACTAGTATCACTAAGTAAGAGAATCTTCTCTTTAGCTGTAAGGAAAAAGTAATAGACTAATTCCCTTTCCTTATCCTCTTTCTTCTCCAGACGACCTATAGCCTGAAACTAGGAGGGCAGGACTAAAAGGAGCTCAATCAAGCATAAAGAAAAAAAAAGTGAAGCATTTCTATGTTTTTATTGTTATACAAGACTGACAGCTGTTTAAACTGAAAAATGTGTATCTTCAACAAGTACTTAAACTTAATGCCAAGCTATTTGATGTAAACGCCAGAAGCAACAGCCATAGAAAAGCCAAAACTTAAAAATAGAGAAAGTGCTTGTAGTTAATTTTCCGTTGGACAGCAGTTTGGAATTTAACATCCTTCCTTCTACCTACTCTTAGTTCTACAAGTTTTAAGCTACTGTCCAAGCATGTCCCTCAGCAGTATACTGCTCAATACAAACCTTTGTTTTGTTTCCAAATTCCTTTTGTTGTTTTCATTGACATTCACAGTTTTGTTTTGCAATGCTGTTGCTCCCAATCCTTTGGACTCTACGTGTTTTGTGGCTGCCTGTGAGAAATGGAATTGATACTTTAAAATTAAAGCCAGCCAGTACCCAGATAGTAGTTTACACTAAGATTAATATGTGTACTCTCTATTAGGACTAACAGTGCTTATTTCACAGACCCTTCAGAGGTACTACAGTTAAAATAAGTAGTTTCAAAACAACTGTAGGGTGTTAAGCTGAAATCCATCAAGATCTTTATCAGCTAATAACTCAGAGAAATTTTAGTCATAGCCGCAAGTGATATTTATATGGACAGACAGAAATCAATGAATACTTGCATAATAAGTGAACATATAGATGTGTGAAATACATTGCAGAGATTAACTAAGACTGCAAATACTATCAAAGTACTCCAAAGTCTGTTTTTTATAACCAGATTAGAAACTGAAAACTGACAGGCCTCACAAGTTCATCTAGTTCTGTAGCACATGGCAGGATCAAGCATACCTATAACACTTTCAGAAGACACTTGTCTAATCAGACTTTAGGCTTGTAATGTAACTTTTCCTGTATTAGCAAAAGAATTTTAACATCCTGCCTAAACTTTTAGCCATAAACTAAGATTTTCTCCTCCATTCCCAAGAGGAGGAAGGAATAGTTCATTGCTCTTCGTAGAATGTCCAGAGGATCATAAGATTTGTACTTTTCCCTAGATTCTTCCCACTTACTTGCTATAATAAATAACACCCTAAAAAAAAAAATCACTTAGTCCACATGAGGTCATTCTTGCCACTTTGCTGTCAACTTTCTTCTCTAGCATCTTAAGGGATACTTACTGCCCAAGCCATAAAAAAAAAATCCTGGTTGTGCACCATCATTACTAAGCAGAGCCAACCATCTTCTATCCAACACTGTCTATACATCCCAAAAGGTGATCTGTTTTGCAACACTCAAATATCAAAATGATTCAAAGCTGACAGATTCACTACAGACCCAATATTAATTCTTTTTCTGCTTAGCCAGTTGCTCCCACTTTTCATCTGTTTCTTCTTTTAGGGCTTGCTTTTGCCTCCTGTTAATGTTTTGTCATCCATCCAATTTTCAGTCGTCTTGAAAGCTTAACCTGTCCTTCACAGTAGCTTGCAGAATCTCTCAACATTTATAGGAGTCAGATAATATAAAAACAGTCTCTATTTCACTCATTCATCCATGAAAATACTGGAAGGTATTCTGGTCACAGAATACTTCCAATCACAGAAGAAAATGTTTCACTGTCAGAAGTGTCATAGCTACCCAAATTACCACAACAAAATACTGGCTCTTTTACAGTGGTTGATGGTAGCAAAAGACATGTGAAAGTGAGGACATATTTCCATACAGATAAACAGGTAGAAAGGATTTAGTTTAAAATAGTTTAAATCTACTATATTGTATTTTAAAAGTTAACAGTAGCTTTCAAATTGCACTTGTCCCTAAAAATCGTTCTTCTGAAAGAGAAATGAAAGTTATAAAGAAAAATTACAAAGTATTCAGATCAATGCTTTCTTGGTATAGGTCCTTTTTCCTTGTAATCCATTATCTGAAGACTCTTCTTAGGGCAGCTAACCCATATGAGTTTCTTGAAGCGCAAGAACTTCAACAACAGTAGGAGCTGCAATCTTGTAAATTCCAAGCTTGACAATAACCTAGAAAAAGCAGCCTACAAAACAGTCTAGCAACGTAGACCACTTTATGGTGGATGAAAAGCTGGACATGAGCCTACAATGTGTGCTCGCAGCCCAGAAGGCCAACCATATCCTGGGCTGCATCAAAAGAAGTGTAGCCAGCAGGTCAAGGGAGGTGATTCTGCCCCTCTACTCTGCTCTGCTGAGCGCCCACCTGGAGTACTGTGTCCAGCTCTGGAGCCCTCAGCACAGGAAACACATGGACCTGTTGGAGCAGGTCCAGAGGAGGACCACAAAAGTGATCAGAGGGCTGGAACACCTCTCCTGTGAAGAATGGCTGAGACAGTTGGGGTTTTTCAGCCTGGACAAGAGAAGGCTCCAGGAAGACACTATTGTGGCCTTTCAGTACTTAAAAGGGGGCCTGTAAGAAAGATGGGGACAAGCTTTTTAGCAGGGCCTGTTGCAATAGGACAAAGGGTAATGGTTTTAAACTAAAAGAAGGTAGATTCAGGCTAGATACAGGGAAGAAATTTTTTTACGATGAGAGTGGTGAAACACTGGAACAGGTTGCCCAGAGAGGTGGTAGATGCCCCATCCCTGGAAACGTTCAAGGTCAGGTTGGACGGGGCTCTGAGCAACCTGACCTAGTTGAAGATGTCCCTGCTCACTGCAAGGGGGTTGAACTAGGTGACCTTTAAAGGTCCCTTCCAACCCAAACTATTCTGTGACTATACTTCTACATATGGCACCAGAAGAAAGAGAAGAGAGATTAACAGTTAAAGCTAGAGTGTTTTTCTGTAGAGAACACAGGGTACACTGCTGGGAAACAGTTACATGTATTGCATAGCAGAAGTGGGAACAAAGTTGCCTCCTCCACGTCGCAGAGTAACTCAGTCCAAAGTAAAGATTTCAGAAGTAATATTTGCAATATTGGTGCAGACAGTAGGTCGGATGTGCAGGCAGTGGGGGTGCAACACAGAGGGCCTAGATATGCTAGTATGGAATTCCCAGCTTTCTCCGACACCTCCATCTCCTCTTCGACTCAAGAAATAGCCTTGAAAAATAAACTTGAAAAAACTGACAGCCGAGTGAAATCATTACAAGATATTGCATTTTACTTTGAATGCATTTAATAAGCTCTCTAGTTTCTCCTTCTGGTAAGAAAATGAAAACCCCAGAGGAACTTCAGGTTTGTTTATTTAAAATTTGCTTCTTATTACCTTTAGATGCTTGTGCTTTTATAATTGAGTAATCCAATATTGTTTTATAGGAAGTAAACATAAGAGAAATTCTTTACAATCCTCCTGAATATGAATTGCAGGAGGAATGTTGTTCTTGCCGATTTTAAGTGACTTTTGAGGAAGATGGTTTGTAAGGAGCTTTTTTATTTACAGGAAAACAGCAATAATAGTTTTCTATCTCCTAACTCCTCTGACATTCCTAAAGCTTTTAGCCAAATTAACAGGTCTTGATCTTTTAGTTTTAGTATGGTAAGTCATATAGACTTAAACAAAATAAACGTTAAGTATATAGTTATATTACCTTTTAAGGAGTCTCAGATCAGAACTGCTTCTCTTAAACATACAGTAATGACAGACTTCATTTTAATTATCCTTTTTTCCTAACTATTTTTCTAATCAAAACAGTTGTGGAAAAAAAAAAACATTCACAAAAGATACTTTAGAGGAGTCTTACTCCTACTAACTTTCTCCTAAACATATATTAATTAAAAAAAAAAGTTGAATAGTCCAATCCAATGGCAGATAAAGCTTCCTTGTCTGAACAACTCCCTCAAAAGTATAAATCTATTTAATCTTATCAGGTACCTCTTTTGAAATAAGTTTTGAAAATAGTTTTGACATACCTGTATTAAGAAGTTAGTTTCATTTTCTTTCATGTAAAGTTCAGTGTAAGACTTGATTTTACTTATCAAAAGATTGTAACTGAAGCTTTGGAGAAGGGGAACATATGGATCCTTGCTTTTAATTACGGTTGCCAGCTTCACCCTTAAAGGCTAAGAAAAGCACAGCTTTATACAACACGAAAAAATATATCCTGCAGTAAACTTGGCATCTATGATAAACAGGACATACACAAAGCTAAACATGATTATATAGTTTTCTGAATGTGCCTATACAACTTCATGCTACAGTTTGGAAGCGTTCTAAAGTTAACTAGGCATAATACGAGGAGTTTACTTTACATGCTCAGTAAATGGTTAAGTGTAACTTTCCAGAGATCCTCATTTTCATTCCCTTTATGAATAGCACTGAAAGCAGACTTGTCAATGGAGCAAAAGCACCCAGAAAAAGCCACTCATTACTGGGTTCTCTTTTGTCATTTGCTGCCTCAAAAAGACTGCCACTGAAAGGAGTTTACGGTGTTCAGGAAAAGGACTATTTAGTACAGTAGCATTAAGGACACATCGATACTGATAATCGTAACTTCACATTTTGTCTGCTAACCACTCTGAATCTTACAGAGACCAATACAGCCAAGAATTAACTTCTGTGTGCAGGTTGCATTCTTATTTATGAATTTGAATACTATTACCACAGTCTACACTTTCCAAACATCTGAATCCCCTGAATGAAGAGCGTATCTGAAGAATAAGTTATACACATGCTACTATTTACACAGAACACGTGCCCTAATATACCAGAGGAAGATACAGGCAGCATATTTGCCTTTTTTCTTTTTGCCTGCAGTCCTCCTTTTGCTCTTTCCTCTACCCCAGCAAATTCAGATGTGTGCACTTGCTATTATTTTAAAGAGATATGCACTTGAACTTGCATCTTTCTGAATGATGCAGTCAACATCAAACCAGGAGGCGGCCCAACCCACGTATGTTATCTTTTCCAGATAGAGGCATAATAATATCCACTCTATACTACAGCTGCTAATGAGCTTTCCTTCTCTGTGATGCTTCAGTATGTAGAATGCTAACCAGAGACAATAAAAAGAGTGCACTCCGCAATGGTTCAGAAAAAGTCAGCAGACTGATTATTAGGGAGTTACTATGTCTCTACCAGTATGTTTATACTGTCTTTACTCTGAGAAAACAGCAATATCAAATTCCCAGAATCTGTAGTGACACCTCACTCCTCATATGAAGTCGGAAGGGGGATGAAGTTCGGACTGATGCTGCCCACAGTTAAGAACAACTGCTGCTAGTAGCATTTTACTCCCCCAAATCACCCATTATTTCTATCAGTCCCCTAGCCACAAATTTTCTTTTATATTTACAAGTGCCATGGGTCTGTAAGTGGCTGCATAGGCAGTAATTAGGATGAAACTATGCAGCTAGCATTTGCTAGCTTTGGAAACCCATTCCCCTCTTGTCCTCTGAAAATGAGAGCACTTAATGCAAGTTAAAGCAAGTTACTACCTTATCTGATTCTGAGTCTGTAAACAGCCTTTCAAGAACTTCAGCAGCCTCCTTGAAATATCCATTTTCCATATGGACTGCTACAATCTACAACAAATATAATTACAAGATATGCTGAAATACATTTCACCCGAGATTCAGAAAAAACAAGAGAAGCCACACTTTTACAGTTTCACAAGACTTCCAAAATCCAGAGGATTAGATATTTAAGGGTTACCAACAATCATCTAGTTATAACAGTTATTTCTAAAGTAATATTAAACCTCATGTACAAAGGCCTAAAACATCTCCATCAGGCATTTAAAAGGATCCTCATTGATGCAGAATGTCCCATACTTACCTACTAAGTATTGCTTTCATCTTTCCCTGAAAGACTCTCACACTCCCAGTAGCTGTCAACATGTTTTTACTTGTTTCTTTTTGAAATCAAAAATTTTCTAATACAAAGAATTATTTTTAAGCAAAAAAAAAGCTATTCATAATATATTTTAAAACACAAGATACAAGTGTTTTGAAATTGATCTCTTAATTAATATCTCATTTTTTTCCAGATTGGCAGCTTTTTAAAAAATTTTGAACTGGGACAAACAGGAACCAATTTAGATAGGAAAAGGTCCCCTGTACAGATCTATTTACTCTGTACTTGAAAATACAACAAGCTTAGAAAATTCAATTCAGGCTGCTAATAGCCCAAAATTTTTGTAAAAGGAGCTCTGTTTTAGCAGAATGAATAGGTAGCATCCTGAAGCATTTTGAATAAGTCACACAGACCTGAATTTGAATCAAGCGACGAATATCTTCATGAAGCTTTTCCAGTTTAATTTCTTGCCTTTCAAGTAAAGTCCAGAAAGACAGAGCAGATTCCAAAGGTGAAATTCTTAGGTCTTTTTCAAAATGGCATTCTGGGGGGGTGGGGAGGGCAGGGGAGGAAGAAAAAAAGGTATTAAAAAACTTGAAGAATAAAGCTAAATATTACATTATTTATACACAATAAAGTAATATGTACTATACGTAATTTCAATTCCTTTTTCCTCAAATAATTTTTATAGTCTCTCTTCACGCTGAAGTAACTGCCTGCTTTTCAGAGAGACTGGTTCTTCCTACCCTTGCTAATAACATTAGTGTTGCATTTTTAAGGAAGATTATGTGTCTGCTAATTATTGTTCACTTAAAATGCCACTTGCAATAGTGCTATGTTTAGCATCATGTATTTGGGCTGGTATTAATAATACTCTTACAT
>WAAD01020046.1:60903-85785 GCA_013389945.1 Fregata magnificens | reverse complement strand
CTGGTATTAATAATACTCTTACATTAAGCTTGGCATCAGATATCAAAATATTTGGTATTGATACTGTTAATTTTGTAATATAATCACTATCCTAAGGTTCCCCTGCCCCGAGTCTATCACTATATTTCCATGTCTTAACTTTTTGTTATATTTGGAGGGGTTAAACTGAGAGGGAAGTTCAAAGAGCTTAACACAGGAGTGTCACTGAAAAAGCAGAAGCAACCTCCCATGTCATTGTACCTCTGTGCCAACACCAAGGTTTGTGCAAACTCCCAGCAAGCAGGATCAGTGACCAGCTGTGGCAGAAATCTAGCCCAGCCAAACAACCATCCCCTCAACACTCTAGAAGCAGTTTCCCAGTCTAGTCATTGCACATCTGCACAAGTGAGTGTGCCAACGGAACAGATGCAGTAGGAGCTGGCAGGTGCACAAGACTGCTTTTTTTCCCCATGGCACTGCCAGCTTAGCTCAAGATGTTCACTGAACTACAGCCTCACTTATTCCTTCATTTTATAGGACATTATAGCAGAATCTCTCAACATCTTATTCCTTACAGTAAGGATTTTTCAGACAGAAGGTAAACAATTTAAGCGATACTGAAAAAATTAAAAAAAATTTTGATACCCACTACAGCAAAAGTCAAACACTGAAAATTTAAATAGTATTATATGTATATATATATACACACACATTAAAAAGATAACACTTCTGTGTTTCTCTAATTATTGTTTCAATCAAGTAATATGACACTTCATATTAAGTTGATTTTAATATTATAAAAACAAAGTGTTTAACTCTTTAAGAGCTGGCATCTGAAACAGTCTACTCTGTTTTAAGGCTTAATACAGGTTAAATATTTTAATAACTGGAAAAGAATTAGGAAAGCTACCATACAATATATCTTAGCTTTCCATGTACATTGTGCAACTACATCTGATGTAATACCTACTAAGCACATGCAATCTTCCTCACCACACAGGTCACTCTCTACACTGATATATACAAACACACACTGAAGTCATATTCTCAAGTCTTATATACAATAATATAGTTTTAAAGCATTATCAGAAAAGTTTCATAATTTGTATATGATGAACTACCTTAAATATTAGAATTTGATTCCCAAGTTGAACTAAATCAAGAGTGTTATTACCTGACAAGCAACATAAGAAATTTCATTTTATAAAAACAAGCCTTTGTAGCACTGCTAGGCTAGAATACACTTTTTTCTTCCGTGTTTATGCTGGCAAGACTGCTTTTAAAGTCCTTAAATTCCAGTGAGTTTTATCAAGCAGTGAAAACTTGCAGCAAAAAAGTTAAGTCTTCCAGAAACTTGAGCGTGGAAGCAAAAATCAGCTTGGCTAAACCAGTAAGTTGTGAATACAGCCAAACAGGAGACATGGTAGTGAATAAGAGTCCCAAGGACCTGCTGCCAGCTGAAAGTCTTAGGGCCTTCTGTAAGAAACAAGGGCAGTCATCCTTTTCATTCATATTCTTATTCCTACTGTCTGTCCTACTTTAACCTCTAGTGTTACGTGTGCAGAAAGAAACACACATTCTGTGCTTTAAACTTGCAGATATTGCTCACTAAGTGCTAGTCAACCTTTTCCAGTATATTTCTTTTGTTGATGCTACTCTGACCAAAAGAAGACCTAGAATTTAAGAAGCATATAGTCATTCAAACTCAAAGCAGCTAAATCAGTCACAGAATAACACTGGTCCTGCATACAGCTCAGTCACACATGGAATATAGACAGTCCAAGATGTAGAGTTCAGACATTTTTACACATATATACAGTAACGGCTATGTGAAAGCATACCTAATACACCTCTGTGCAAGTTCACACAAATCTACTTAAACAACAAGTAAAAAAAAAAACCAACCAGAGTATTTACCAAGGTTTTTTCCTTCTGCAGTTCTTATCAAAAGCTGACAGAGATACACTGTTTTTTTCTGATGTGTAGGTATTTTGGAGAGGCCATTAATAAGAGCTGGAAAAGAAGAGAAAAGTTAAGTCAGTCTTGCTCCAGCACTGCCACAGTGTGGCTAGAAATATACTAGACACTGTGTTATCAGACCTTAATCTACTTTTTTTTCTAATTTTCTAATTAATTTCTAATTCATTAGGAAACTGATGAAGCACATTTAGTTAATATTCTTCCATGTTAAAAGAACTTAACTCTTATTTAAGAATTTGACCAGAAAAACCTATCCCTCTTGCAGTTCACAACAGTAACCTAGAAGTGGTAAGATGCATCACAGGCTTATATTCACCAAATTAGAAGACCACAGTATCTTACATAAATAAATGAAGTTTTGTTTTGCTCAGTAGCTTACTCTGAAAGACAACTGTCTGCTCCAGAGAACATTTCTGTGGAATGCCCACAAAACATGAGCCACATGCAGACTGGTAACACCTACATGTTGCTATGGCAACCGACAGACCAAAAGCAGTAAAAGCTACAAGGAGAGCTTAGTCAGAAACGTAACTCTATAAGGGAAATCCTCCTCACAAGGTTGGAAGGTTGCAAGGATTATTATACATTTTAGAATGGGAGCTATCATGAGATGATACTGTGAACTTCATATTTTAGTGTGCTGGATATAGTAATTAGTCTTCACAGCATAATACAGAAACATTCAAAATGAAAAGAGAAGAACATGTTGAGTGACTTGCCTAAGCTGCAGACTGAACACCCTAGTTCAGGAAGTGTTTACGTACACGTTTTGGTGTCAGCCTAGCAGAAGCCAGGATTCTGGAGCATGGGACCCCCGAGTTTTGCAATGACACAACTAGAACGCATAACACATTGTTTTACTTTGAAGTACTCAGCCTATTTGCTTATTAGTGTATGATTGTCTCCTACGAACAGTGAATAAGCATGAAATGACAAAGTAATTAAATAGCCCCAAATGATTACCTAAGCTAACATCAAGCAGGATATTGTCATTTGGGCTTGGAAGAACACATTTACAACTGCTTCAGTGAGGACAGGTGACATGAGTTTTTAATTCCTATAGCCAAAATAGGAAGTAAAAAAGATTACTGCTTAGAACACCAGTAAAGTGCCACTCGCTATAATCACAAATTCATGCATCTTCTATAGCAGACAATGGAGTTGAGTTTTAGAAAGAGTTTGGATGAGTTCAATGATAGAGATAAGCACCATCATCATGCCCTGAAGATGGAGCCAGAGCTTGGAAATTTTGGAAGTAGGCAGAATACTGTAGCTGAACGATTCTACAGAACAAAAGGGATCATCTTGGCAAGTAGCTTGAGATCTTTCAGCTTTCTCTGTTCTTTTAAGGTGCACCTACATTAGTGCTTTAATTCAGAGCAGGGGTGCATTTTGAAAGCAAACTTCCTGTGCTTGGTTTGTACAATGGAGCAGTCTTGAGTATACAAACTGAATTCCTTTAGAGCTATTCAAAGAAAAAGAAACCTTGAAATGTTTAGTGTGTGGACACCAGGTCCTTAGCAGCAATTGCTCACAAGCAATGCAGACAAACAGAAAGAGACATAGCCTTAGTAATTTTTTCTAGACTGTTCTCCCCCCCCCACGTCTTAGCCTTTCATTAGAAATTCTAGAAATCCAGGTCCTTGACACAGATACCTACACAAGCTAGTTAAGGTATATAGACCATAATATTCTATCAAGGCAGAATAAGGTAGGCAAGGCACGTAACCTTGCCATGCTGTCTTTAAATCCTTAATCCCAGGTAACTTAGCTATTTCTACTTGGCAATGTACTGAGCTATACTGAAATATTATTTATCTTCTAACAAAATAGCTTGTCTTGCTCCCTTAGCCTTCCTACCTTTCTGCACTTGCTTCAGTTTGAACTGACCTTCTTGTTGACAGCGAATCATTACTTCGGTAGGGTCTCACTTTGACATATGCAAAAGTAATAGTTTTGTATTTCTATTAAAAAAAACACACCCACTTTTCTAATGCAATCTTACAAATGTGCTTAGGTTTTTCCATAGACCTGCACACTTTTGACTTTGTAATCTTATAGCACCAATATGCCCAACTCTTTCCTCTGTTGCTGAGCAGAGCAGGAACAAATTCCAAATTTGCTATTAGTTCCCAGTTCCATGTGACCTTGCATTCTGTACAATTTAATTAATTGTTTTTACTAATACAGTCCTCCAAAGTCTTCCTGTTCTTCTGAGGAGATATTCCAGTCTGCTTCTGTGTTGACAGTGTCTCTGCTTCCCACCTACGTCTTCATGAAGTTTCAGTAGGATTCTCCCACTGAGCCGCAGTCCCAAGGCCAAACACAGACAAGCACCATTAATAATTTAATCTAGCAGCCCCCCATTCAAATATACTTCATTATGTTATCTTTAGATTTCTTAACTCTTACAGTTTCTCATATTAATCTCCTTACTAGTCATTCTGCATGCCATTGTATTCCATTCCTTGAAAAAGTTTAAACAACTCACACTATCACATTTACTTGAGTCAAAAACACACACATACAAAAAAAATCCCCAAAAGCTCTAACCTGGTATCTTCAGGAAAATTATTTCTAACAGAAAAAAAATCATAAATCCATCAAATTTATCTGAGACTTAGACATTTGCTTCCAGCTGTTAACTACTCTCACTCTTAAGTATTTCTCATTTTAAATACATGTTTTTCCATTCAAAAATCCAGTCACCAGGCTTCATTTGACCTTTGTCTGCTAGACTATAGTTCCTTGAAATACTTCTAGCCTTCTACCATAATCCCAAACTCAACAAACTCAGTGTATTTAAGTGTATGCTGGTTTTTATGATGATTGCATCCCTTCACTAAATCCGCTTCAAGTTTTCAGTAGCCTTGAACTCTCAGCATCTGAGGCCCCAGCTTCAGTAACTGCTAGTGGTATATAGGCAACCATATTACACATTCAAGCTTCACAGAATCAAGATTACAGATTAACACCAATGCTTGTATTCACCTAATCATCTAAAAGACTTCATCCCCAACCCCTCAGTAAGCACTGTTTTATTTTAACGGTTCAGTTTGCTTCCCTCCCTGGTCTCACTTAACTAAAACAGCAAAATTTCTCAAAAGTTTTATTATCGTACAATACTCCACCAGAGCCGCTATTGCATTACAAGCTCAAACACCAGTGGATTTAAAAAAAAAAAAAATTTAAAAAATCAGCCTGCACTGTTTTATTTCCACCACGTGCAAACGCTGCTGATACCATTAAATCACCTCAACAGACTACCCTGTATCATCCTAGGAATCTTCTGAAGTCCTCAAAAGCGCTGAAAACGTCCTCAACGCTGGTGACCACGATCATTAGAAGGCTAAACGCACATATAAAACGTGCTTACACGGGACAAGAAGTAAGTGCAGAAGCACTTCTGGTGTGCTAAGGAAAGCTGCCCCTCACACTTTGCAGGGACACGCTGCCTTTAGAGTAGCCGCAGCCGCCTGAGAGCCTCAGCACCCCGACACCCTCAGCACCCCGACACCCTCAGCACCCCGACACCCTCAGCACCCCGACACCCGCTGCCGCCCCTCACCCTGCGCCACGTCCCTCCACCGCCGGAACTCGGCCGCGCACCCCTCCCTGAAGTGCCGGCACAGGCAGCAGCAAGCGAACTCCAGCATCCAGTCCGCGGCTATAGCTTCCACCTCAGCCGGCGGGGGTGAACACCCCCGGCCGTCCCCGACCGCCTCTCCCACAGAGCTCCNGCAGAGCGTCCCGCGGCGGGGCGTGTCCAGCACTGCCTCGCCGGTCTGTAGGAGCCCCTCTGCAGGGCACCCCCGTTACCTCGAACTGAATAAATGAGGTGACGCGGCCCACGCGGTGTAAGCGGCTCACAGCGCCTTGTCCCTCGACGGGAATGTTCTGGAAGGTCTGGGCCGTGCCCCGGCTGGCCGCTGGTGATTTGACAGCTTAACTCTGCTGTTGCTGCGTCCTGAGAAACTTTGGTGTAGCGATGTGAATGCAGATGTCTTTTGGTGTCAGAGGCCGAAAAGGTAAAGGAGTGTCCTGCTTGGAGCAGGTGGCGGTGAGAGCTGCCACGTCCCGTGGTTTCTGGGAGGCTAAAAGGAAACACAGGTGTTTTGTGCATGTGTGATAGGAAGGGCTTCACCTAAGTGTGTCTTCATGTGGGTTCTGGAGAGAGAGGGTGGCTGGAGGAAAGAGGGAGAACATGTCAGTGTTGCAGAGCCTGGAAACTGAAAAGTGGAAGCCTCGACTTAGCAACGAAGCCCGGGATGGAATGTGAAGAGGGACTTAATTACTTGGAGTGTGGAGTGCATCTCTCTGAGAAGGCAATCCTTTGTATTTGTTAAAATGTAAAACCCAAGGAGGAAGAAAGTAGTCTGTGAAGAGGTGAATTTAAGGCAAATGCTGAAGGGCAGAACAGTTTTCCTGTCTGCAACTTGATGGAGGCTGGAATAGTCTTTTGGTAGATCATGTGAACGGCTCTAATTTGAGCTTTGCTTTACTCCTGGGATGAACAGTGTGATATCAAAGAGCAGAATGAGTGAATTGGTAGGCCTTTGCTGCCTTTGTCTCTTGTGGTCACATTAAATGCAACTGCAGCAGTCTTGCTGTGGCATAAATAAATTGAAGTCGAACAGAGAAGAAAATACATAATTTAACTTAAAAAATCATCTATTTGGACATCTTTATTAATAGAATATAAGATTTAAATTTGCACTTTGAAAGAGACAATGTTTGGCAATAGTTGTAAGCTTATGTTCAGATATATGTTTGCACGTGTATCTACAATAACAACTTCAAGGACATGAATTCTTTAGACTGGGCAAATTTGCTGTTATTTGCCGTATTGCTTGATAGTACTTCAGGATAATGGCAAGCTCGAAACTGTGACAAGCTTTATCAGGCTGCTGATAATCTCAGGAATCAAAATTCTCAAAGTGTTTGACGTGAACCAGTTAGACGTAAAAAAGGAGGTCGTTATGCATTAATCTTTAATTGAGCATGCAGTTGGGGGGTTTTGTAGTAGAAACTGTGGCAGGAAGGTATATCAAAGCTGGAAATTACCATGATCAAACAACAGCAGGAGCAAACCTGTTGGCTTTTTGGCAGCAATCCTGTTCTGGTCCTCTTCAGAGGATTCTGACTGCAGTGGTTCAAATAGAGAGAAGATAGTTTCTTGAAAATGTACTTTGGGAAGCCACAGCAGTCGCTATGACCTCAGTCTCAGCAAATACCCGCCAACCAGTGCAGTATCTCTACATTACACTCTGTGATGAACACTTGAGTGTTGTCTGATTTTCCTTTAGCTATCATCTTTATTTATGGGTGGATTTTTGTATTTAGATTACCTCCATCTGTAAGACCTGGAAAGTGTAAGATACCTGTGCACCTTACAACAGTGCTGCAACATTTCTGCCTGCCTTGGCAGCATCAGAGGACTGTTTTAAAAACTAGGTTGTCTCTTCAATCTGAAAGGAATGTATGAAGATGCAATTAACTTTTCAGCAAGGAAAGGTCAAATTTAATGTAATTTTCAAACTCCCTCCTGCAACCTGTGCCCTTCTGTTGTTTTATGGTACTCTGCGTTGAGTTACGTGTAACAGCTTGTCCGCACACCTACAAAGGAGTATGGAGAGACGGTGATTGGGGAGGGAGGGCCCAAATAATCCCCTGCCCTGGATACTCCAGGCCCATCACAGACCCATCTCCGCAAGCCCAGAGGAGCACAGGACACAACAGCAGGCAGGAACCCAAACTGCAGACTCCCAAGAATGAACACTGTATCTGGGCCTTTCCCAGGGATGCCCCAGGAGAGTCTCAGCCCCCCGTCTCCAGGCATGAAACCCATCACCATCAGTCATAGGGAGCAGCTCTCCAGGTCACCTTTCAAGTGCTGCCAAGGAGTGGGACACATGATGGGATGCAGGGGAAGAGCATTTTCAGATTACACAGGATTTATTATAGGACTTATTAGGGGAGGAACCAAAGGCAGGAAAAGGGAGGGGTTAGGTGATACAGAGGAGGGACAAGTGTGGGAAAATAGAGGGGCAAGGTGATGAAAAGGTTGCATGAAAATAATTGGCTGGTTGGTATGCTTGTTTGTGCCTGATCAGTGCAGTCTGTCCTAGCTTCTTATTAAACTCATTTCTAACTCTCCTGGATAAGGGGTCTATGCGTGTGTATGTCTGCGTGTGTCTGTGTGTGTCTGAGCCCAGTGACCTCTGTCCTGCTCAGCCAGAGAAGGGAGCAGGACGAGGCCGTTGGTACTGTTGTCAGTGTTTGTGTAAGTTTTCTGAGTGTCTGTCTGTGATCTGTGTGGCCAGCTGTGTCTATATGTGTGTGTGTATATCACAGAATGGTTGGGGTTGGAAGGGACCTCTGGAGATCATCTTGTCCAACCCCCTGCTTGAGCAGGTTCACCTAGGGTAGGGTGCACAGGACTGTGTCCAGGCGGGTTTTGAATATTTCCAGAGAAGGAGATTCCACAACCTCTCTGGGCAGCCTGTCCCAGTGCTCTGTCACCCTCACAGTAAAGAAGTTTTTTCTCATGTTCAGGTGGAACTTCCTGTGTTCCAGTTTGTGCCCATTGCCCCTTGTCCTGTCATTGGGCACCACTGAGAAGAGTCTGGCCCCATCCTCTTCACACCCACCCTTCAGATATTTGTAAGCAGTAATAAGATCCCCCCTCAGTCTTCTCTTCTCTAGGCTGAACAGACCCACGTCTCTCAGCCTTTCCTCATAAGAGAGGTGCTCCAGTCCCCTGATCATCTTTGTGGCTCTCTGCTGGACTTGCTCCTGCAGTTCGCTGTCCTTCTTGAACTGGGGAGCCCAGAACTGGACACAGTACTCCAGACGTGGCCTCACCAGGGTGGAGTGAGGGGGAGGATAACCTCCCTCGACCTGCTGGCTACACTCCTTTGATGCACGCCAGGATACCATTGGCGTTCTTGGCCACAAGGGCACAGTGCTGGCTCATGATCAGCTTGCTGTCCACCAGCACTCCCAGGTCCTTCTCAGCAGAGCTACTTTCCAGCAGGTCAACCCCCAACCTGTACTGGTGCATGGGATTGTTCCTCCCCAGGTGCAGGACCTTACACTTGCATATATTGGTATAGATGTGGTGTATACATGTGCTTTGTGTGCATGTGGAAAATACATCTTCTGCATGTTTATAAACTGAGCATTAGCTATTAGCATTGCATAAATGCATTTTTTATGATTATTTTCTGGATTTTATAAGGAAACAAATAGGGGGAAAGGAAGGGTATGGGTATAGGACATGGGTAGTCTGAACTTTATTTTAAATGGGCCTGACAGAATTCCCTGCCGGAATGCAGAGGTTCTTGAGCTGGCGTGACAGGTTGTCAAAGTTTATAAGCTGCAACTGTGTTAAATTAAGTATTCTTTTTTTTTCTTGGAAAATATGCTGAGATCCATTGGCATTTCTTACTACTCTTTGCCTCACTAACCAGTATTTTACACTGTTACTCCAAATGTAGTGTTGTGGAATACATTCTAGCACTTCAGCAGTTTTAGAGTCCTCCCAAAACATTCTCCATTGTTTTTTCCACAAATAATACAAAATGCAGCAGCTTACTTGTTCTAAAGGCCTTCCTTTTAGATCTCTGCATGAATTGATCTTCTATTATTTTCATCTTGCCTCAACCAGAATCAAGAATCCTATTAAAAAGTATTTATCAGAGAAGCTAGTGAGCTGGAAAAAAGTTGTACACTGAAAACTCCAAGGTCCCTTTCACTTATAGAAGTTTTTGTGATGTTACTCCAGTTTATCCTTTTACCTGTCTTTTCAGCCTAAAAGGCACACTTTCAAAGCTGCTAGACTTTTCCAGGCATGTTGTACTACAGTCTTTTGTTGCATGACAAAGCTGCTTCTTGGCTCACAGACTGTGATTTCTCCTACATAGCCTATGTTCTTTTTTTTAATCTTACTGGCAGTGCTGAGCCATGAGACCAATTGAACCAGTAGACTTTAGAATGAGATATATTAAAACCCTCACAACCGTGAAACATACATTTAGTAATAATAGTGGTTGTACAGTATTATATGCAGTTACTGTGGAACAAAAGTGAAAGAGATGGTTTAATACTCTTGATACACATTTAATCAACCAAAATGTTGCTTTACTGTAATATACCTTATTGAATTAGTTCAATGGTAATAGTTATGCAATATAGAATGATGGAAAAATCAAAGTAACAGAGCCTTGAAAGTTCTGTTAAAAGAATGTTACTGTAGTTACTCATCGTATATAGAAATAAAGAATCAGACCAGAGTTCTGATAGAATACTGTCAAAAATAACAGATCTTGGAAAATCACATCTGTCTAGAAATTACTGACAGTAACTTTCCATTCGGTGAAGGATTTTATTTATGAGTATGCCAAAGATTATGCAAGCATAACTTCATATAGACATTTCACAGATTTATGGGTATTGTTCCTGATCCAATCATACAAAAGCAATTAGATGCAGGACATTTCTGAGAGGAGAAAAGTATAATGGGTGAGGTTGGTCTGCAATAGAAAGTAGGTGTAGCTCTGCAATAGAAAGTAGGTATAGCTCTGCAACTATGTTCTGTCTTTCCTTGATCCTCTGGGCATGCATCTGCTGTGGTTTCAAATGGTTTAGGCTTTGCAGGCAAAAGTGGCAAGGCTGAACCAATGACTCCTTTGTCTACAGTAACAGGCGACATGAGTGCTGGAGAATTCCCATGGTGAGGTCCAAAACCAACATTTCTGTATGAGAGCCTGTTTGGGAGATCTGAAAGTCACTGCAAAAGCACATGGCTCCTTTGTGGGAGGATACTGTTGCTTCTGAGTCCTTATGGGACTCTAATCAGTGGGAAAGGAAGAATTTTCTGATTAATAAACTAGAGAAAGTGTGAGAGAAAATGAGTGGAATTTCCTGGGATTTGATGAGGAGCAGGGTATTATCCAACATGTATGTTCCCGTTTTGCCTTTCCTATCTTAGATTTCTTGATCTGGTATTACAGATTTCTCCTGCTTGCTTTGTAAATAAATGCATTTTATGGATAGAATGAAAGGGGAATTTAAAAATAAATGAAAGGCTACATTTCTCCTGTTGAGAGTGCTATTAGCACTTGTAAGATATTTATTTGGGTGATTTCTGAAGCTTAAACTATAGATCTCCTTATTGTATGCTTTAAATACTAGACATCTTAATGGCTCATTAAGCTAATACATGTAAGAAAGAATAAAGGTTGCATTATTCTCAGTTAATGTAATGCAGTTTTAGAGACAAACGTATTACAGTATTCAATATAATGAACTCAGCAGGGTCTCCTCCCCTTTGCCGAGATAAATTCACACACAGAAAAGGAATTGATAGGTATTTTATTCTGCCCCAGCTGAAGAACTACATTCGATACTCAAATAGAGTTAAAGACAATGTAGCTGACTACATTTTCACCAGCCATGTTGGCATCACTGAGTGTGAAACCAATGTTTTACCACAGTGCGTGAGACTCCCCTTAGCAAGAAAAATGGTAACTTGGCATGCTGTATAGCACTGACCATCGTCCGTCTTGCTACCAGAAGCAAATACTTCTCATGTTTTGACTTTACTAGGTGTCTCTTGTTTTAATCAGGGACATGCTCTTATAGCCCATATGCCAAACTCCTGATGAAGTTATATGGAATTCTCCTTGGCTAAGATCAAGGCATTTAAATCAGTTAAACAAATCCATGGTGTTTACATGCTTTAATGAATTTAAATGATCTTTATGGATTACCTTTTACGTAAATGAAGATTGCCTGATAAAGATATGCAGAATGAGTCCCCGAGTTACTGGCCAGATACTGATATCTCTGGTATACTGAGTGATGACTGACATTTGGCACCGTTTTCTGTGGCATTATCCGTGAAACGCACAATTTCAGCTTAGGTAACTATATTTCCATGAAATGATTGTTTGAGACCTCTTGGAGACTTTGCTTGTTTAGAAGTAATAATTTATTTATGTGTTTATTTATTTTGCTTAGTGTGCCAGGCAGTAGGAACTAACAGCTTTGAAACTGTTCCCAGTGTGAAAATAAGGTCTTGGAAATATGATTCTCTGGCTCTACTGATTAGCTGAACATTGTATGTGTTTAGCAGACTGGGAGAAAGAGAATGGACTTGCAACAACTTTAAATATTGTGAAAATATTAAAAAGAGACATACTTACCTGTATATCTGTAAAAGTGACAGAGGAGTTACAGTTAATACCAGAAAACTGGAAAATTTGAGATTCAGTTGAGTGGGTGAAACTGAATCTGGTGCTGTTATCAACCCAAGCTTCCAAATGAAAGTGGAATCATTTACTGTTGTTTAAAATTTAAAAGTGGGAGGTTGGTAGACTTCATTTGATTTCTAACATTCTGTTTTAAATAGCTATTGTGACAGGCAATGCCTCTGAACGTATGCACAATAACAAAGTAGTTTGCCCTGATCAGACATATCACAATGAATGTAAAATTAATTTGCAACATTAATACGCTCTGGAGTTGCAATTTTATTCATTCAGAGCTCTGGATACATTGCTGACAGTCCCTGTGATTTAATTCTGCAGAAGTCATGATTAGAAATTTCAAGGAGAACAAGTGTGCTGGTTTGGCCTGGGATAGAGTTAATTTTCTTTATGGTAGCTAGTATGGGGCTATGTTTTGGATTTGTACTAAAAACAGTGTTGATAATGTGGAGGTGTTTTAGTTGTTGCTAAGTAGTGCTGACACTAGTCAAGGACTTTTTCAGCTTCCCATGCTCTGCCAGGTGCACAAGAAGCTGGGAGGGGACATGGCTGGGACAGCTGACCCCAGCTGACCAAAGGGATATTCCACACCATATTACATCATGCCCTGCATATAAAGCTGGGGGAAGAAGAAGGTGGGAGGACACGTTTGGAGTGATGGCATTTAGTCTTCCCAAGTAACCGTTAACGCGTGATGAAGCCCTGCTTTCCTGGAGATGGCTGAACACCTGCCTACCCATGGGAAGTGGTGACTGAATTCCTTGTTTTGCTTTGCTTGCGCGCGTGGCTTTTGCTTTCCCTGTTAAAACTGTCTTTATTTCAGCCCACAAGTTTTCTCACTTTTACTCTTCTGATTCTCTCCCCCATCCCACCAGAGGGGAGTGAGCAAGCGGCTGTGTGGTGCTTAGTTGCCGGCTGAGGTTAAACCATGACAACAAGACATACTGATTATCCAAAAATCACTTTCAGTGTTAACTGTGGGGAAATACTGAAGTGAAACTTTTCTCACAGAAAGCAGAGGTAGCTGCATATTTATGCAGTGGTGCCTCTTTAAATTTGTTTTTTCTTTCTTTGTTTTCCTGGGTGAGAATGAGGGCTCAGACGTGAAAAACAGTAGCTACTCTTTTCTGTTACTGTTTAACAGTATGGAATTGATATTTTTTTTTTTTGGTGTGTACTAAGCTCTTTATTTCTTTTGATTACTGGCAATCTTATTTTGTCCTCCCCAAGAAATGGGGGTAACTTTTGATTTAGTTTTGAAATATTTCATAGAAAAATTAGAGCTTTTCTCCAGTCCTTACAAGGTAACATACTTGTGGAACTTGTTTGAAGTGATTAAACAGGGCTTGCTTATATGGTCCTGATGAGAAGAGAGGTCAGGCAAGCAAGAATGGGAAATAATTAAAGCAGTATTTCTACTGTTGCTGTCATAAGAAACTTATTATTTTGGAGATGTGACATTTCATGACAGAAAGAAGTTTCTCTAGTCTATGTATGCTTGAATTTACGCCAGGTATATAAGCCTCATAGCAATCGTAGTGATGTCCAGGTGTTACACTTCCATTTTTCTGTGTGCATGGAAAATGATGTCCTGGTATACAACTTCTTTTGGTTCAACTATGAATTAGAACTGTGAGAACTGTGAGGTCCTCCTGTCTTCTGTGCATTGGTGAATTGAGAAATCTCTTTAGACTGCAGCTATATCGTAGCACATATGCGAGGTATTGCAGAGTTTTGGTTTTCAGACTACTGTGCTAAGACAGTGCCAGATTCCATACGTGCTGCGTGCCTGTATGGGTGTGTGTATGTATATGGAGTCACTTGCTGAAGTGGTCATCAGACGTGCCACTGGAAGATGAGCCACAAGTGTAAGAAGTTTCTATCATGTAGAATCCTGTTGACGGACTGGAGAACTGAAGAGAGTTCCTTTCTGAGAACAGTACAGTTATGCCTGCTTCTTTATATATTTTAATGAAATCATTAAACCAACAACATTTAAAAGATTAAAATTGAAAAGGTGCTAAATACAAGTAGTTCCTTGAGTGGCTGAGCTAATGAATTCCACTTTATGGATCTGTGTTTTGTGGTTGGATGCCTTAGTGTTTAATAAGGTAGAAACATTTCCTGGAGTTGAGGCATTCATAATGGCTCTTTTCTCTGGGGATTATCCAAAGTCTAATCAGAGTAAAGTTCACTTTGAACCCTTTTCCTTAATGAATGCACTAAGTTGTAATAATCTCTTAAGAAGCTTTTTTAACTTTAATAGCATGGATATGGATACTGTACTGATACTTCACAGTCGACAGCTCATCTCTTGCCATCTAGTAGAAACAAATTGACATGAGAAGAGATTATGAAGAATCACTGCAAATTGCCATTTGAAAACTAACATAAGAGAGCAAATCATAAAAATAGATTTATTTTGTGAAGTAAAACAATAGTTTTATTAGTAGTTTAAATAACAGTGAGTGATAACATAACTGAACCTGAATTTTTTTCAGTAGGAATACTTAAATGGTAATTTAGTAGAGATTAGCAATAAATTGTTGCTGTGCTGATTTCCAGTGTGGGAAGGATGGTGATCTGTAGAAAACATGAGGATGAAGAGTGAGAAATAACAAATCATGCTTATTTATTATAATTTAAAAATATATTCCTTTTGGCACTGTTCATGTTTGGTTTGTCTTTACTTTCTGCAAATAAGATGTATTTTATAGTGGTTCAACATGATTAAATGCTTTTTAAGATACAGATTAATGCATTTGAAGGCACATTGGTGATTAACAAATATTTTTGTCTCTCTGGCCTTGCTCCTTGTGGTTGTGTCTTCATTAGGGAGAAGAAAATATGCATTTAACTACGTCTTAGTTCACCTGTAGCAACTAATACCAGATAAAATCCTCATTAAGACAAAGTCAGTTTGTAGTTTTAAGCCAAGTTAGCAGCTTTGAGTAAACTGTTGTTCCCCCTGGGCCCTTTGATGTTGGCTAACAAAACTGTAGACTGTTTTTCTCATCATCTGATTAATAGTGTCTATTTTTCACTCTATCGAGCATCAGTAACTTTGGGTGTCTAAACAGTGAAAGTCCTCTGATAAATTAGTTACCATGAGCCAATAATGCAATTATTTTATATTTTCATGGGGAGTATGTAGCCCTCTTGTTTGTGCAACTTTTCCCAAAAAGCTGAAAAGAAAGAATTTTGTAAATGGAATCATTTAGGTACTCAAAAGTTCCATTAAAGCATGTTCTCAATCTTCATTGGCTCATAGTGCCTTGTTCAGTAGTAGGATTTTACTAACACATAATGGCAAAATATAAAACGTCCTGGTGTGGATAAGGCAGCTATAGTTTTCATAGATACTGTGTCCTTATGATTGGATTTCAGGGCTTCTTGTATAATGTTGGTTATCTATAGATGATGGCTTTGGGAGGCCTGAGTGGAATTCAGTCTGGTTTTAAAAGCATTGGAAAATGCCCAAATGCCAGGCCTGTGCTGGAGGTCAGGCTGTGCTTCCCTCCGGTTGAGGCACCATGCTGCAGATTTCTAGTTACAGGACCCAAGTGAGGGCCATGTCCCCTTAGGTAATCCGTGAGGACAAAAGAATAGGCTTAGTCCCTTCCAACCCCAGCCAACAGCCAGGTAAGCCCTTGAAGGAAGGGCATTAATCGAGGATAGACTTTGATGCCTGATCTATGGGCTTTCAGTGACAATGTCAAAGTTCCCATTTTTTGTTCTGGTGCAGAACAAAAATATGAGTCAAAATTTCTGTGTTTCTTGTAAGATGCAGTTATGATTTTGATTAGTGTTTTCATCATAAATGGATGAAGAGAAAGTAACTTCACATTTTGCAATTCTGGTACCATTTCAGTATACGATTGAGGAGAAAATACTGCTGAAATATTGAAAGGTGTCTGCTTACTTACATGAAACTGATTTGAAAATTCGATGCCTGTTTATGAAGCTGATTTCAGCTGTGGTTTCTGCGGTGCCCATAGATTAAGTCTGCTGGTATTTCAGTGCTTGGATGAAAACCTGTAAGTACTAAAAGTGCTGTTTGAAAGGTAATTTGAGTTATTTTACTGGGGGAAAGTTTATTGGCTGACAGTCTAAAAATGAGTCAGCTCTATTAACAACCAGTCTTGAATGTATCCATTAAAAGTTGATATTTCATTGGGAGAAAGCCACAGTTTAGAGAGTTAAGTATGCAAACTCTTTTCAGAAGACCAGGGCCTGGAAACTGGCTTGCTGTCACCACAGATAAGTAATGAATTTTTTTGTAGACACTTTCACCATTTGCTTATGCAGGCAATTGAGGCCTGTGGTCTGTGAGGTACTCTGAAACCTTTAAAAAACACCCAACGCACTACATAATACAATGTAGTCCAATTTTTTCCCCCTGATTTCTATCTTTCTTTAAGATATAAGAATGGACATGGGTTTCTAGACACCAAAAAAAGGTCTGAACAAATTTTACTCAACTTTTGATTTAGTTTTTTCTACACTTAATGAAAATTTGAGTTCAGAGAGTCAGTAGGAATGTGATTTAAGCCTATACAGTAAATTAGATTTAACATAATGATAACCTGACTATTTAGGTTGTTTTCTTTCCTAATATTTATATTAGAAATGCTTGAAGCTTTCCTTCAAATAGATTAGAGAGGGGTACTTTTATGCTAACCTACTGGCATCTCAGTATTTTGTCAGTATGATCCCTATGACCTGCTCTATTCCTGGTCTGCCAAGAATATCTCTTTCATTAGGACCTAATCACAACCACACATCACATTTGCAGCTTTGCATAAAATAGTTTGCCTGCTTTCTAGCTGCATTTGTGTTCAGCCACAGGTCAGATTGCACCAATAAAATAGTGGAGATTTTCTGTATTTTCATTTTCTTGCTAGCATCAAGTCCATTCCTTCTTAGGCTGCTATGGAGTTGGAATGAGATGCTAGGGTGCTAGATAGTTTTTTGAAATGAGCTCCACAGAACAGAGGGAGAGGAGGAGATGGAAAAAGATGAAATAGCTAGAACAAAAAGATCTCCTAATCTCACGGCATGATTGAAGAGATTTTAGCTGTGTCTGAACTACAGTGGTGTATCCTGGCCCCTTGATTGTCCAGACTCAGCAATTATTGGAAGATGGTCCCACTCTGTTTCTCCTGCATGGCTTAGTTTCCTTTCTGTGCAGTCAAAATTTGGAGGGTCAGAGGACTTACAGAAGACCCAGTTCTTGCTGCAGGGTGGAACCATGGGGCAGCTGGAATGTGCACCTAGAACTGCAGTTTTGGAGATACTTTCAGGTACCATGGAGAGATGTGTGGACTGCAGACTGCCTGGTGATTGAATAATATATGAAACTCAATATCCTTTCTTTCAAATGCAATTATTCAAATCAATGCGAAGAACAAGAGATTGGAAGAAGCAGTAACAAAGGTGTGGGTTTTGGTTTTAAGCAAAGAGGAGGCTGGGAATGTGTTTGAGGGAGAACAGGAAGATGGAACAAATTTAGATTCATGTGCAGTACTACACATTCAGAGAAGGAACCCTTAGATTAAAAACTGAAAGCGGACACGTTCTGCACTGCAATGAACAGTGTATTGAGGTATGTATAGCACAATGCAGTAGTGAAGCTAAAGCATGCCTCTAAGCTCTCTCAAAATAACTATAATCAGCATGCTCACCAAAGGGCAGAACTTGGTCCTATATTTTTATTTCATTGTAATACAGTTCAGATGTAGAAATTAAAAAATAACTTTATATTTTGAAGATAAAGAAATCATATTCCTTATTTTCTGAACGCTAGAGATGCTCTATTATAGTTGCATTTGCAGCAAAACTTTGCCTGTAAAAAAATTAGTTATTTCCATGACTCATCTTGAAGGAAAAAAATAATTCCCAGTACAACTTATATTTTCTTTCAGTTTTTGGACTATAAAAGAATTGGTCCACATAGGCAAAAAGGTGCTGGGGTCCAAGCTAGGTTGTTGCTTACTAGTAAGTTGAACAAGAGACTGGTTTATCCACCACCTCTGAATATTAAGCTGAGGTACCTAGGCTTGACTATCCAAAAAAAGGCTGCTAAATCATTCCATGGTTCTGCTTCCATCCTGCAGGCAATAATATTTACTCATCCTTGTAAAGTCATTTGAGGTCTTGTATCTATGACAGTGCGAGTAGTAAATAGCAGTAATGCTGAACAGAGAGGGGAAAAAAAGGCTTAGAAGCACTGTATTTAATTTTTTTAAAAAATAATGGATTCTGACTTTATTTGCATAGCCAAATGATTTATTTCTGTACACATTGTCTGATAGAGGTCCCTGTATAATATTGTCAGGTAATGAAATCTAAAGACACTATGGATTATTGTTTTAGTATATATGCAATGTTCCATGTAAAGTGGTTTCATGCAGAGAACTGAAATGAGACACAGATGATTCATTTACACANCAGTGCATTTATTTTACAGACATTTGACATAAATTAAACAGATATTTTGATGTTGAACAATTGTACAGACTACAACATGCATATTAATATGTAGATTGGTGCAGAAATATTTAGTTGATCAGCAAAATCTAGTATGACAAAAATAATAATCACATTTCCTTTTTCATGAAGTTAAAATGCAGCTGATATGGAGACATTGATACGAATACCACTAAATGTGACAAGTTATTAGTCTAATGGAATCAGATGGTTAGCTGAAAAAATAACGCTATAGTCAAACAGTCTTATCTACAAAAAGAAATTAAATCAAAATGTTTCTAACAAATACAATAATAATGAAAAAAAGCATGTTTGATGCAATTACCATTGCAAAATGCCCTATTATTCCCCTGCCCCACCCCCAAATACAAACAACGCATGAAGCAAAAGCAGCATAATCTCCCACAAAATGTCTGGGGCATTTTGTAAAGGCAGATGAATGAGATTAGACAAGACTTAATCACATATGCTTTTATCTCCTAGTGACAGTTCTTTAAAGAAAAGTATGTTGTTAATATAGCATTGTATGATGAAATGTTGCTAATTCTGTAAAATTGAACAATAGTGAAGACACTGCTATCGCGCCAAGAGAACTTGGAAAAAATACTGTTGTGCTTTTTTTGTTTGCAGCATTCAGAGCATTCACAGAGGAATACAAAGTAAAGTTCATTAAACTCAATAAAACTAATAATAGTCATGCTACCGTATCTATGAAACTAACACAGTAATAACTTATAAACATGAATTAGTACATATTTTTAGTTGATATTTACAGTGATCTTAAAGCAATAGGCTAGGTATTCAACTCTCAGGTTTTTTGTACACTAATCCCTCCATGTTTCAGCTTATCAGCATGGCTCCTTTGACTTTTGAAAGAGTTACATAGGTAAAACTCTGCATAACTCTTTGAAAATTTAGAGGTATAAATCCAGAAGTCTGCATCCTAGCAGAAGTACCCATGATTGTCCCCAACAGTGTTATTTTCTTTTTTTCATTTTGTAATATGTGTTTGAAACTGTTCCTTTTGCCTAAAGCTATAATATATTGCTCCATCCTTCAGCTTTATACAGGCAGAATTCCCATTGGCTTTCTGCTTAAGGACTTCAAGAACAGGCATAAATGTTTTGTATTCTGAACCTCCACTGAGAGATGCTATCTGAGCAAAACTTAGAGTGAAAATATCGCTATAAGACATATGTCCTTCACCTCACAATTGTTAAAAAAGTAAAAAAAGTAAGATAAGGAATACGCTTTTTGTCTCTTGCATTATCTTTTACAAGATATGTCCTAGACATCAGAGCAACTAAGCACACAATCAAAACCCTACTAGCCCCCCAATTTAAATAAATTTCAACTGATGATCCAAATGGAAAGATACCTAGACGTCGTAGATTGGCAGAAAATACTCAGGCTGGGCTTCTGATCCTCCATCACTGCTTAGCCATTTGCACAGCCATTTGCTTTTATTCATACCAGCATAAACTAAGAGTTTTTGTTAAGTGAAATAGGGCCACTTGCAGTCAGTTTAATCATTCCACTGATTTAACAGTTTTGGAGTGAAAGTTGATGTAGGGCTGTCTGTACTGCCTTAATCAAATGTAAGGCCAACCTCAGAGTAAATTGACTATAGAAATATGCAGTATTTAAGAGTGTGGTCTAAACTGCAAACCACAACTATCCAAGGGTTATCAAGAATTTATTTTTTAGATTATTTCACCTTGGTTAAGTTGGAGAACACACTGGAGACAATTTCATCTTTCTATATATTGCTCTTTTTATGCAATACCACTGATGACAATGGCAAAATTTGCTTGAGTAAGGGATTTAGCCAAGACTACATGGACTGGAGGTAATAACCATGGTAGAGATAGTCTATGTCTACATTAGCAAGTAGTACAACACAACAGAAGCAGATTTGTTGAGGAAAACAGTTTGTGCTGACAATTTACACTGTGTATCAGGGGTACGATTGTGGACTAGCTCTAGTCTGGTACCAAGGCCTGAGTGCTTTGTATTGGTTGCAGCACAGGAGGTGCCCTCATGGAATAAGTTTTCTGGTTCAGCTTCATCTGAAAGTAATCCAGTTTGCATGGTCCAAGATTTTTCTGTGATGTGAACCAAAGCACGAGAAGCAGGGATAGCTGAGAGATTCATGTTAAGAGAGCTCTCCCGATTTCCACTAAGATGCCAGTGTAAACATAGCCATAGACTTCCAGATTTAGAAGTGTACATTACTCCTGCTGATGTTAAATATGTATTTAAATAGTTATTTGAGGTAAAAAATGAATCTAATGAAATTAATTACCCAGACTGCTCTTAGATTCAGGGTTTACATGAACCACAGGACTACAGTCAATGTCTAAGCTAACAACATGTCACCACTCCGTTTGGTTCATAGGTATAATTAGGATAATCTTATCTTTTTGAATTGTTAGCTAAAAGCATGTTCTTTAGCTACTTTTAATTAAAAAGAGCAATAATATTTGTGTGCTACTTCCTTGTTCTACAATGGGATCCATCTGGATCTGTGTTAGGTGTCATAAAAGAAAATTAAATAGCAATTAATATAGGACTATAAGGTATCACTGCTGTTTTGGAAGAAATCTCCATTGCACTAAAGGGCAATACTTCTTAAATACCATAACACAACATTTCAAAAAAATATTATTTAAACGTGTCACAGAACAAATACAAAGACAAGTATGTTACTCCACCTGCAGATGTCACATGGTGTATGATTACTGAACAAGACATGCTCACATGATGCAAACAATTCTGTCTCTGCTTGCCAGGCACCTAACCTTTCTTCATGAAGGAAACTGATAGAGTAGCTCCAAAGGATTTGGCTCCCAGAACACCTGATCTGTTTTAGAATATGATAGCATTTCAGCTGGAGTTTAAACTGAGTACCACTAAGTAATAAAAATGTACTGGACAAAAGAGACAAATATTCACACTTATGACTCTCTTAATAGCATTTAGCAGTGAACTGCTTTTACAAAAGCTCTTGCAAAAGCACTGAACAAATGCATTGAAACAACTTGGAGGTTGAGCGGGACATGGAGGAATTGGAGCATTTTAAAATTAGAAAACGTGAAGCTGTGAGATGGTATGGCTGCAACAATACCAGAGAGAAATGATGCTCAGTTCTTCTTGCTCCTTGGTTCACATGCAATAGAGTCCATCTGGCCATTTGCACCAGACTGCCAAAATGCTTTCCTGATAAACAAGACACACCTATCATCTCGTTTGGTGGGTTGTCTTCTAACTGCTCCCAAGAAGAAGAGAAGTTTGGTGTTTGGAGGTCAATAGGAAGAGATCCAAAGATCAACAAAGATAAGAACACACAGTATCTTCTTTTTCAGGAAAGTCTTCTGGAAAAGCATTACAGATCAGATGTTCATGTAGCAGGCGAGTGGGTAATAACATCACTGAAAATCTCAGTAGACACCTGTTGGTTCTAGGATAAAAATTAAGATGGGGTAGGATTGGAATTAAATCTTTTGCTACTGGCATTTTTACCTCATTAAGTGTGAACAAAGACTATTTTATATATGTTTTATTACATCTCTTGTTTATATAGTATATTAAAACATGCCCTGTTTACTTACAGTTTTCTGCCTTTCTTCCCCCTTTGCTGTATTTGCATTTCTTGCTTGATCTGTGCTGTCTACTTTGAAAAAAACCATACTTCTTGCATTTTTTTGCTTTTAAAATATTTTTTGCATGATCAAAATGTTAAACTTTATTCTCTATCCAAATGATTCAAAAATTATATGAATGCAAAAAAACAGTCAGGTAGGCCCTGGACATTTTTACCAGGCTGACTGTATTTGCAACAGGGCTTGAAAAAGACCACTGGCTTTTGTACTGGACTTTGGTTTAGAGATGAGGTTGAAGGAGTTAGGAGTTAATTAAATAATTTGAAGGTAAACCTTGTTTCAAATAGATCTAAGGAAACACAAACTTAGTCTACATGTTGGGGAAGAGACCTGCTTTTAAAAGAACTAGTTGTTTTTCAAGGAATAAAAATATGTTGCCCAGTATTACCTGTTAGGAAAAGACTCAAGAAGCCAATTGTCATTTTGACTTCTGTATGTTATAGGCAGAAATACAATTTTCCGTACACATCTGTGGTTATGTAATATTGTGCTAAAAAGCTCTTCAAGTCAGTTGCTCTAGTGTTAGATCAGATATCACCTCTCTAACATCACTGATGTTTGAATTTTGAGACCAATTTTGAAGTGAGGACACAGTGCATTAGTTTGCTGCATTAGCACAGAGGCTCCTATGTTCTATACAATGAAGAACTAAAAGGCCTTTTGTGTTTTTATTTAAAAAAGTGTATTTTATATAAATTCTGTAGTGCAATAACTTCCTACAGCATGTTACATTCTTTACGTTATATGCTTCCCCTGTAAACAGCTTTCCGGTATGAACTTCCTTTGCAATTTGTGCGATATATTATGCCCCCCACCCTAGATTTGGATTAATGTGACTATTTACTCAAAAATTGTTCTGATTACTCTGTGAACATCTTTTAAATATGTACATTTGGTTTCATCATTGAAAAGGAGTTAAAACTCTGTTTCAGGATTATGCATTTAGTATAAAATATAAAAAATAGACTGATTGCAAAGCTATCTCCCTGAACAATCTTCATTTTCCAGTGATACCAAGAGTCAGACCCCTTTCAGGTGCACAGGAGAGTAACTTCATCTTAGGACTCCTTAAGCTGTTTTGAAATTCCACAACTGTTGGAGACTGACTCCAGAACTCAAAAACAACCCTCCCCTTACTGTGGTGAATGGCTAATAAGTCTGAAATGGCTTCAAAGTTTTAGAAAAACAGAAAAATATACTCAGGTAATTTTGCATAATTTGCTACATAGCAATTCATGATGAATGAAGTGATCCTGGACTGCACTTCTTACATGTGCTGTACTGGAATGAAAGCTAGGTCCAGTCCTGCAACTGCTCAAGTAAATGTTTTGATAGGAATTATACATAAGCTAGGTATTCAGGAATGGATCCCGTGTATGCAGTCAAGACTCGAAAAACCAAATGTCTAAACCTGTGCTTCTGGAAATTCAGCATAGTCAAAAGTATATGATGAAATTATACCAAAATCACTTCTAAAGCTTGATCCTTTTGCTTCCAAGATTAAAAAAAAAAAAATACAACATCTGTTAATAAAGAGAATTGCATTTCCTTTGCTTGCACAATTTCAAAATAAATGTGCTTCTCTGAAAACATTTAAAATATGGCAGTCAATAAGGGCCTGGCCTTCTCAGCTGATTTATATAGTTAAAGCTCCTGTTGATTTTAATCAAGAGAGAGACTCTTGCTGTCCTCATTTATATTTCAGTCAGTCCCTTTTTCCCTCAGACTCCCATTGGTTTCAGGGGGAATTCATCTGCACAAGGATTGAGGCTTTGATTTCACCACTATTGAATCAGTGATTTTAATAGGACAGAATCAAGTTTGCATAAAGTGTAGCTCAGGAGAACTTAAGGAATCAAATCTCTGTTCCTGCAATACGTTCCCTATGGCTGGACTCCTCCCTTTCCACCCAGTGGCACAGATCTGAGGGGGCTTTTCCAAAGTGTAAGGGTCACCTGGGAGAAAAAGCACATGGTAGGAACACAACACAGACCCCAGTCTTGCCAGAACAACATCATTATCTTGAATGGGATT
Source organism: Fregata magnificens (assembly GCA_013389945.1). Taxonomy (NCBI): domain Eukaryota; kingdom Metazoa; phylum Chordata; class Aves; order Suliformes; family Fregatidae; genus Fregata; species Fregata magnificens. The sequence goes on along the minus strand of WAAD01020046.1, from coordinate 61,370 downwards.
TTTCTGTGGATCCAGAGCGTGGGATCAGATCCCATTTGGACTTAATTTGGTCTTCATTAGTTCACTAGGATGTAAAGGCAGATTGAACAGGCCCACGTGATTTCATAAAACTGCACATAGAAAATACAGACCAACACTTTAGGCATATAAAAATTGACTGGCATTTAGTTTTAGTAACTGAAAATATCTAGGAAGAAAAAAATAAAAACAAATATAGAAGATTAATGATTATAAAATACTCAAAAGCCAAGTTCTGGAACAGTGAGACACAACATGATTGAAAAATGTTAAGCAGAATGCCACGTAAATAGGTAAAACTGAATGCAGCAACAAGTTGCAATGAACTGCAACTAAGGACAAAAAAAATTCATTTTTAGTTTGAGAATTAATGACCAGACTGTTTGGAAAAAATAACTTTACATTCCCAGTTTCTCAAATGACTGAAGAGACACCTCAACATTATCTTG
>WAAD01020046.1:48015-60812 GCA_013389945.1 Fregata magnificens | reverse complement strand
TTTTTTTTTTTTTTTAAAAACGAAGGATTGTGCTGTGCTCATTGTTTGGCTCAGCCACCAGAATCCATATTTTGGGGCTTTTCAAACTTGCCTCTTTTCCATGGGCCACGCTTGAGTGAGGTCTGTGGCATCAGCCCAGCCATTTCAAGCAGAGGGCAATGTTGCAACAAAAATGCTTGCTCTTTTACGTTAAATGCATTAGGTGCCTGACTTTTACTCATTTAAGTGGCAGAAAATGACACATAAGCAAAAATTAACTTATGTCCACTATGGGAAGTAGAAGCCTGTTGTTACAAACCACATGTTGGTTGGTCTAAAGTGCTTTTAAGGCTTCCATTCTTGCTGTCTCAATGTCTTTGCAATGCTTGCTGTTACAGTGCTGACCTGGAAGAAGCATTCGCTCCCTTCTGTGCACAAGGAAGTGAGAGGCCCAATCTCCAGCAACAAGCCCGTGGAGCAGCGGGGAACTGATGCTAGAATTTCTAAACACCTCCTCAGACCTTTAACTGCTGGACCCTCTGGCTGTTAGCTGCGAGGTTAGACTGCTGCTCTTACAAAACTGTTGTAAGGGAGTATCCATTTTCAGCAGAAAATCAGAGGACAGCAAAAAAATACCTGTATTGTTTTCCTAAAAAAAAAAAAAAAAGAACATTTTGTAGGACATGCCTGTGTAATGGCATACTTTTCCTTATGATTAGGATTAAAGAATTGAATAAACTTTTTATGATTTAGGGAATTAAAGCAGTCTATAGGTTTTTTTATATTATAGCATAGGAAGCTGTTGGTGCTGAATAAAATATTAATAGCTTTTTCAGACAGTGGTTAGATGGGTACTTTGTAATGAAGGCTTTGGTTCAGCATCTTTCTTTTAAAAAACTGGAGAATATTAGATAAACCAAGGATGCGTTGGCAGGACTGACGTTTCCCTTTAAGTATAGGGGAAAGCCCGTACTCCACTTTTGGAACAGCCATGGGTGTATGGGTTGAGGCAAAGTTGGTGAGTCAGGTGATACCTTCTGCCAGTCCAAATGATTGAACTGAAAAACACAGACAAGCTTTGGGGCATGGAAGACCTGGGGCAAGTCACATGTACTTGAAGCCTGGTTTTTCCAGCTATATGATTTGTGATAATAAAAGGTACTACTTCCCCCTACAAAGCTTGTCTCTGATGTCCTTACACCATAGCGGCTTCAACAACATTGCCATTATTGAAGTATGGGCACTGCATGTAAAGAAAAGGGAAAGAGAGCTCAAAGATCATGTAGAAGCAAATATTGTTAAATCAAAGGAAAAAAAGAATGTGGGTAATATTTTTTTTAATACCAAGTTGAAAGAAATATTCTAAGAGATTGAGAAGTCTTGGATATGTCTATATAGCCATTTGGCACTATTTATTGCCACAGAAATAACTGTATGGTTTTTTTTATTTTAAAATGGAACATTTTTTTTCTTAGTTATGAAATATTGGCAGTTTTCTATAAAAATATCAAATGCTTCAAGTTCTGGTCATTAAATCTTTGCTTTTCCTCACAAGATCATTAATTAAACTGACAAATGCAATAACTAAAGTGATGCAAATAAAAAAAAATCATGATTTACAGCACAGATAAACTAAAATACTGTAGTCCTTAATTAACAGATATACTCATGAGCTTTTTAACAGAAAGCAAGATACGTGAGATGCTTTAAGTAGAAGTTGCAATTTTGCAACATGTCTGTACAAAACCTCCAGGCAGCACGCTGTGAAGGAAGTACCTGTGTCCCAGGAAATGCTTTTTCCATAAATCCTTGTTAACAGTAGCTTTCCCCCCAGCCCCAAACTATTTACAAATATATGCATTTTGCAAGCTCAAAGCACCTTGTTTCACATCTTTATGAATGCATGCATTGACATTTCATCCTTTCATGTGCAAATTCTAAAATTCATTGTAACCAAGAAAACAAAAAAAGTTAAAAGAGTTCAAAATCTGTCTACAATCATAAGTGAAAGGATCAAAAATGTCAGATGTTGCAGAACACTGGCTCCTAACAGAGCTCTCTTTATTTTATTCACTGTTCTTGAGTCATTTTTCCCCTTTTTTTCAGTTTGTTACAAAAAGCAGTCTTTTTTTTTTTAAATTAAACAGTATTTAAACTAAACAACTCTTCATGCCATGCAAAAATAACATTTTATGCACTTTTTTTTGAGGCTTTCCATGTTTTAGTTCATAGGCATTACTAACTGTGTTTTAAGAAAAGGTATTTTTATTGCTTTTGTAACTAGTCACATGCTAGTTTCACGTGTGGGACAGTAACCAGTTTCTCCTGGACTTGAGTGAATTTCTGGGGCAAATAAATGGTTTTCCATTTTGTGACCTTCTTGGTTACTGTCTTTCTTTACCTCACCCACAGCATGGTAAATGTCTTGGCTACAGTTGTGGCTTATGCTTTTGGGTGAAGAGCTGACCTGTGGCTCCTCTGTTAAATGGTTGCCATCACTGCATTTATCCCCACAGCAATTTGTTTTGATATCCTGTTGCTTTTCATGTTTTATACCATGTAACTCCATAAACTCTTCTTCTTCTCCAGTGTCTATTTCAGTGAAGCTCCTCCTCTCTTTTGAAGGGAAAGTGAAAATCTTTTGTTTGGGGAAGAGAGGGGATGATTTTTTAACAGGTCCCTGACAAAGTGCTGATGCGTCAGCACCAAGTAAAGGCCGTTCACCTTGGGGTGAATTTTCTTCTAGGAGAATGGTGCTGATGTGCTGAGGGGTGGCCTGTGTGAAGTCTGCTCCTGCCATTACTGGCAGTGGCCTTGCAGTGCTCGGTGGAGTTTGTGGAGCGCCACCTCTATTGTCTTTAAAATTAACTTTAAGGGATCTAGATTTTAATGGGTTGCTACCTTTCAGGGAACTTTTGGGGCTTTCCATGGCAGTGTCTAAATGCAAATGACCATGCATAACAGTTTGGGATCCACTGCCGTCACTGATAACAGCTCTGTCGACTGGATTATAGTCAAAGGTGACATCTGTTGGAGAGAACATTCTGTCTTTTGTGAACGGTATAAACTGGGAACTCCTTACTCTTTGGTTGTCTTCCAGGTTAACAGCGTCAGCTGGAAATCTCATTTGCAAATGAGAACCAGGAAACAGGGAAAGGGGAGACCTCTCCGTTTCCGTGAAGTCGGTTGCACAACTGGCAAAACTGTCGATACTGGATGTGCTTCTCATGTCTGTTATGATGTCCGTAGGTCCAGTTGGTAATGGATCTCTCTGACCTGTAACAACTTCCATTTCTATTTCTTCTTCATACACAGGTGGCTTTGCTGACTGGTCTTGGTAACCAGCATTAAGATTAGGCTGAGACTGAGTTTTAGTAATTTCATTATACAACATCTCCAGTTTTTGGGCACTGAGGTGCTGCGGGCTGGAGGATGCTGCGGCATTGTTTAATTGCTCGTGGGAGTCTTGTTGACTAACTTCTTGGTATTTGTTCTCATAAGACTTGTTTGAACTTGTTTCAGGCATTGTCCTTCTGGCCCATTTCCACCGGCTTGGGGACAGGTGGTTGTCATCAGGTGTCTCCTTTGGATTGGCTGCTTCTCCAGGCTTACCTGAATCTACTGCTACATCTATCATTTCCATACTGCGGGCAAAGGCATCTTTCAGGTTCATGGAGACAATACTGCCATTTCTTTTAGCTCGCTCGAGTGCTTCTCTCCTCTTAATTGCTTTCTCCTGTCTTTTCTGCTCCTTATAAAACTCTGAGAAATTGTTTACAATAATTGGTATGGGCAGGGCTATGACCAGCACTCCAGCAATACAGCAAAGTCCTCCAACTATTTTACCTAGTAACGTCTTAGGATAAATGTCACCATATCCTACAGTAGTCATAGTGATTGTTGCCCACCAGAATGATGCAGGGATACTGGTAAATTTTGTAGCATCCTCATCCTTTTCAGCAAAGAATACAAGACTTGAAAATATCATTATTCCCATGGCTAAAAATAATATCAACAAGCCCAATTCATTGTAACTCCGCCTGAGTGTAAAACCTAAAGACTGAAGGCCTGTTGAATGTCTGGCAAGCTTAAGAATCCTTAGGATCCTCATAATACGAAATATCTGAACCACACGTCTGACATTTTGGAACTGCAGGACACTTTTATTGGACTCCGTGAGGAAAATAGTGACATAGTACGGCAAGATGGCCAGTAAGTCAATGACATTTAATGGGCCTTTGAAGAACTTCCACTTATTTGGTGAGGACAGAAAACGCAAAAGGTACTCCATGGTAAACCAAGCAATACACACAGCTTCAACGTGTGCCAGCTGAGGGTTGTCATTTGGCTGCCCAAATTCATCTATTTCTTGAAGCTCTGGCAGTGTGTTAAGAGACAAAGCAATAGTGGACAGTACGATGAACAGAATGGACACAATGGCCAAAATCTGTAAAACAAAATAAACAATGTTTTGGTTAGACTGATACAAGTGTATTTGTCAGGGCTTGCTTAAATCCTTTCAAATGTGCATGTGTCAAATAAACTCAGAATGGTGGAAGCTGCTTTGGCTGCTGCATTCATTATTTTGTTTTAAAGTTTTGATTTTTGCACAGAGAGAAAACATTAGAATCATCTTTGACACCATCAAAGCCTGATGGTTTTACTGCCTGCAGTAAGCCAATTCACTTCAGAAAGCAAGCCATGACTGGTCTTACCATTTTTAAATTACAATGGGAGGTGATATTTATTATTGCAAGTTACCAAGTGAAGGATATACAGTTCCTGCTAATGTGCAGAACATTATTAATTTTCTGCATTAAGTGTGATTATGTAAAACTTCACACAGTGCAGAGAAGTGATTGGGAAATATTGTGTGTAAGCTGTCAATTTAGTACTACATAGTGCACACCTTCCTAGCTATGCATAAACTTATGAGCCAAAAGTCCAAGTTAAGAAAAATAAACAAGAAGTATTGTTCAGGAGACTAGTCCTGCTGAATTGTCATGTCTAGACAAATTTCAGGTACTACAAGAATTGAAGTTATCGGCCCTGAATTAGGTTGAGAGCAAGATGTTAAAAAGTAAGCAGTAGTATGAAGGTGAACCCAGTTTCTCATCATGATTAGAATGTGTAAGTAGACAAATGCTTCCTAGAAATAATGGTTCAATTTCTGTCTCAGGAGATAGGCTTTCTGAAATATTTTTTCATTCATTTGATAAAGTTCAGGCACCTCTGTACCTCACAGCCTTCCGTTTTGCCTGGAATAGCTGGTCATTCTCATTTACGGAACCAATATTATGAGGAAAGAAATGAATCTATCAGAAAACCTAATGGTTTTACTACAAAGTTTAGTTATTTATACTCAAAGGAATATGGGCAGCTTTGAGATAGTGTGCGAAGTGTTAAAGTGATGCAAAAATTATTATAACACTTTACTTGGAAAAAATGTGTTGTTTTGGTTAGAAGTCCTAAGTAAATCCAGGTTTCTACTAGAAATACTAAAATAAATTGTTTTCTGTTTTAAAGCTCAGTTTAAGCTCATTCATAAAAGCATTTGCTCTCATTTCTCAGAGATGGTACCGTTACATCCATTTGGTGATGTTTGGTGTACTTCCAAGGACACACTAAGTCTGACAAAATTGCTGTAATACCCAAGAAGAGTGAAATGCAGCTAAGCAGAATGCAGGTGTGACGAGTATATGGGGAGAGATTGGTCACAGTGGTGATAATGGCTCCAGAGATGGAATGGCCACCTCACTCTCACTTTGAGAAAAATAGCAATAAGCCTGTTTCAGCTAGGGGTTACTAAGCACGAATTCAGCTCTCTAAGCACATGAAATTGCTCATGGTGTGAGGGTCCGTATTTGGCATCATCTTGTACTTATGTACTATCTTTGGCCTTTTTCAGCTAATAATAGTACAGAACAGGTAGCATCTTTCATATTTTGAAGTGTTACAAACAGATTTGTATCTCTCCCTACCAATGCTGCTTCTGCCTTTTTTTTTTTTTTCTTTTTTTTAGCCATATTTATAGGAGGAATAAGATCCATTTATTTCTCCTGCCAAGTGAGTTGTGGACCACCTGTCTTGATCCTTCATACAGCCCATTCAGAAAACATGCTCTGGTTAATCGATCCTATTTGGAATGGCTATACATCCCTTTAAAACAACAGCAAAAGAAGCCAATCTTAGTAAAGAATGAAGGCAATAGCACTGCATACCTAGGCAGGGCTGAATACTGAAATTTCTGAGGTCCTGTAGCTAGGACAGAGGCAGACAAAAGGTAACACTATTGGAGAGCAATAAGTACCTTTGAAACTGTGGAAGTTGCCTGTATCACATTTCACTGGGAAAAAATTTGAAGCTTAAATAAAGTATACTAGGTTCTCCACTTCACTGAAATTACTGTGAAATAACTAATGCGTGCTCGAGTTCTCCAGCATACTCAGTAACATACTTTCAGAATTCAAAGAACCAGTAAACATGGCATAGGTCTGAATTGTTGAGCTTGCAGTTTCTGTCAAACTGATTGCTTCCTCATTGGGACCGGCATTACAATGTAAATAACAGAATAGGAAAAAGCTGTACAATACAAGGACACAATTAGTTGACGTGTTGTTCTTAAAAAAAAACAAACATGAGAATGTATCTGCCTGATTGTCATCAAACTGGTTTTAATTAGGAAACACTGGCATTTCAGTCTGTCACAGGGAATTTATTTTATGCCTAAATGTTCACCAGCATACAAAAGGTACTAGAAAAGAGGTGAGTCAATGTATAGCATCCCTTCTTACACTGTGTGACAATGCTAAAAGTCCATATATTTTATAGGTCTTGAATACAAAACTTTCCTGTTCAGAGTTGCCACCCAGGGTGTTTTATTGACAACAACCTTCTATCTGTTTGTTTCAGCCATTCATTCATATGCTGGTAACATGCAAGCCTGAACTCTGCCAGCTATCTGAATAAAATCTACAGAATAGCAGGCCTGGAATTTTTAGTGTTTTATACATATAATCTATAAGCATGAGTCCGTTCTTGGTGAAAAAAATTTTACAGCAAAAGAAAGTATTTTGGTTTCTTCTAATGTAAGAATCTCAAGCTTTTGTTTGTCTGGGACTTTGTTGTGTAATTAAAGTTATGCATCATTCCACACACAGTATGTTTTAATTGTTGTAATTGATTGGATTTTACAACTCATTAGGCAAAGAATGACAGGGGATCACTAGGAAGAACAATAGCAACTATGAGAAAAAGAAGAAAAAAAGGGACTCCCTATTCTGAGTCTACGTAAAGAACACTTTGCAGATAGTGTTACGTTGGTAAATCCTCATAGACCAGATGTAGCTTATATTAACAGAAGCACTGAATTTATAAAACAGGCCTGTAACAATCTGCTCGGCTAGCTATGCTGATACAGAAGAGTAAATAAAACCTCTGCTGACTGAATCTTTACAAGCAAAACTTCCGATGTTCTGGGCACGTTTCTGGAACTGTATTCTGGAGCGAAATGCCTGGAAAATTTTGCGTACTCCAGGTAATCAGTCTATGACCACACTTTAGCTATATAATTCTTGACATACTATATTTAATCTGCATTTCAGAATATAAACAATCTCCTGTTTAAATGAGAGATTCTGGCAGTTTATGTCATTTAGCTATGGTTGTACGAAAACACATAAAAATTCAACTCTTCTTATTAAACTTCAAAAATGTTTCCTTATAAATCACAAAATGCTTCTAAAAGAATGGGCATATTTAAATTCCTTTCTTATGGGCTGGATATGAGACATTTGAATCTGCTGCTGATGCAAGGAATAGTAAAACATTCCTTGAGTTAACAATGCAGTCTTGACAGGCTGCTCCAGATACTGTTGTTTCTGATTTTTGTGGGAGCAAGAACTGGTAGCAATCTGAAAATGTAGTAATTTGCCAGTATTAAATTGCCACTAAAAAATGGCTTATTTTCCTGTGCATTCATCTCATTACTCCTTATTGCCAGCACTGTGAGGATTTCTGCATAGAATGAGCATACAAACTGAAGCAGAAAAGAAAGGTGTAATGGAATAGGCTTCAAATTGCTCCTTGCAGTTCTGCAACAACTGATACTGTGAAAAGGCTCTTGAGATAACTGACATGCCAGTGTTATTGTTATATAAAGCAGAGAAAAAATATACATTAGGTTCACACTAAAGTATAGCTGCTCAGGGAAAGTTCAGTTGAGCCATATCTAACAGCCAGTGCAGTATACTTGATTAATACAGTTTTCAATCTGTAATCAGGTAAAACTGGATTAGCAATGTTGTTTCCTTAGTTTTTGTTCCAGGGTGGGATCTAGGGTAGGTTCTAGACCATTTAAATAGCAGACAGCAATATAGTCTCACTACTTTTCAAATCTCCATCCTCCATAGGCACTGAAATTTATCAGGCTCTTACATAATCTTCTTCTGCATTTAAATGTATGATATTATTTTCAAGTAAAGTGCTCTGGCAGTATCTTTAGCTCTGGCTTTAGAAAAAAAATCAGAAAAAATAGTCATCGTTCAGCTTTTGAAAGACTTCCGATAATAGTTTCTGGAGAACTGTATCAAGTTTCTTGGGCACTTAGCTATATATTCTCAGAAGCATTTGCTCTTGGGAAAGAGGTGTCTAGATCGAGATTTGGGCAGATAGATAGCTGGAGTTGGTCTAGGTTTTTCAGAGAAACCTGAGAGCTACCAAGTGCTGTAGCCATGCAGGCCATGCTGTATATTGCATAAAAGTGTCCTTAGCCTGTAGCACAGGCTCCCAGCTTGCTCCCAGACAATCCACCGACTCACAGCCACACTGGCAGAAGCAGAAGGTCAGATCATGGAGGTTTTCATTTCTCTGAGGGAGTAAGCCCATGAAAGTGGAAGACATATTTGTAGACTTGATGGGAAGTTTAAGGAAATCAGTTTAAATCAGCAGCATCCTTTACTATCAACAGTTTTCAGATTGTGATACTGAGTTTGCAACTATGGAACAAAATGTTTTGCTCAGTAGGAGCACTGTATTGTATATCTGCCTAAATCTGTGTGTGTCCTTTTCTTGACACCTGGGACTATCCAGACGAGATGCTCATTGGAGCAGCAAAGACAACACTACAAATTGAGCTGCCTTCCAACTATAAGCATTATCACATGAGGAATTTCAAGAACAGTCGGGACATCAGTCTGTAGATATTTAGGGGAAGGGGCCATTATACTTTCCTTCAGCAATGCAAAGGAGAACCACATTTTTACATTTGTACAAACTGGACAAATACAACAATATTTTACCAGCTAATAATAGCACTTATCAGTACGGCACCATGGCACTGCCTTCAGCAGCTGCCACCGCAGTTCCTTGCTAGACGCTGCAGAACAAAGTCATGAGACAGCATCTCTGTCCCTGGTCTCTTCATTGTCTCCCTTCGTTGTGTCCCTGGGACTCGCCAGTTACAAGCATCGCCTCTTGCTTCTGGCCCGCGATTCTACGTTGTGCTGCTCTGCAAAGAGGACTGTATTCAGATCACACCTGCCTGCTGGCAATTCTGCACTCAGAATGTGTACCTGTGTGTCACAGCTCACATCATGAACAGTCTGGCAGACTCACAAGTCTGTTACTTTGAATCTGAGGTTTCAACAGGCCACACTGAAAAAGTTCAATAAAGAGGCAAGACATTTTGCTACTGATAACAGGGTATGGCCCTTACTGGCTAATGCTTTTTATTAACATAAGGTCCTTGGCCAGGAGACATGAAAAAGGAGACAAATAGGGACAAACCCTACTTGGATTTGGTCCAAACTGGAATGCAATGGAGTTATGGCAAGCCTTAAGCATGCCAATTCTAGCCAATCTTAATAGTTCTGCAACACTGAAAATTACGTAAGAATAGATTTATTGTATATGTTTGCAAATGTCTTAAGTCTTCCTTGTCTTAAATCATGGAAAAATTAATTGCCAGTTACTAAAATTAGATCTAGGTACCAACTTAAAATTATCCTAAAACTATTACTGAGAAATAAATAAGACATCAGCCTGCAGTTGGGTCAGGTACTCTGATCTCAGTCTCCGCTTTGTCATTATGAGAGCTGAGTCAGTACTTGCAAGAGTGAAGACAGAATTTCATGATATAGTAAGAAAGAAGTTTGTATCATTCTGTCTTGAAGTCTCAAAACAGACATCCTTTGTAGTTATCTTACAGGGCCTGCAAACCATCATTACATGTGGAAAATTGCCGCTGCTTATGCACATCTACCCTTTCAGAGTATACCTTTCATCTCTTTTTACCCCTCTAGAATAACCTCTGATTGCAGACTCCTGGCACAGGTCTAACAGCTCCACATAGAATACAGTGTTTAATTTTTGAAAAATATGATGGAGGAGAGGGGAGTAATTTAACAGAGTAACATAAATTTATTTCAGCTTACAGCTGTATCACAGTTGCCCTTTCAGGAACACATCTGATAATGACTCTGACAGCATGTGTAATCACTGAACAGCTTCTCTCTGCTACTCTTGATCTCCTTCCTTGATGACATTATTTAGAATTCTGACCTTTCATTTCCACTTTTTCCTAGATCATGATTATTAATATTTTTCAGGACTCAGTCTGAATGTTCTTCATTGATCTTTCAGGGATATTCATTAAGCCTGACATTAACCTCCACATATGAAGGTTAAGCTCTTAGTGTTGTACTTACCCAGTGCCTAAGTGATGCACAGTCTTTTCTTTTTGTCTCTTTGCACTGGGATGACTGTCACCTTAAAAGCTTAGTCTAGAAATGCACATTTAGGAGGTTTTCACTAAAGATTTCATTACTAGCTCCATAGACTCTCCCTATCATATCTTTAGATATGAGAAGTGGCTACTAGTTCATGAGCAGATGAGCAGCCACTGCTCTGTCTTCAGATCAGCTTGACAGACCCAAGTTCCCATTAAGCTAGTGAATTCAAGTACTTCTAGATGTTTATTCATGGTTCCATGAAGTTCAGTGGTGACTCTACCTAAGTAGTAATTTTTTAAGTGGCATATGTGCAGGGATGCGCTGTCCTGTCAAGATCACCCAGACTGGGAGCCAACATGTGTAGTAGTGAAGCTGAGGGCAGGTAGTCAAAGGGACTGGCTTTGCTTCTGTAACGTGGTGTCCTTCAGGTCTGTGTCTGAGGAGGCTCAAGGGAGGTAGTAGTTTGCTGCATACCAATTCCAGTATGCATGGGAGGCTAATGATGATAACATCAGCATGATCATAATGGTGATAAGTCTAGCGGGAGGAGTAATAACAGGTAGTTAAAGATGAGATTTTACCTCTAGGTCACTCAAACTTCTTCAAGCACAGCTATATCTAAGCAAGGTATTTTGAAACTGGCTCTGGTAGGTTTACCTGACATGAGAAACTACTACTGTCTTGGCACATCCTTCACTTCAGAAATTCAGTCATAAAGCCTTTCTGATATCCTTCCTGCTTGAGAGCCCCGCATGAACTCCAGTTTTTTCACAAAGCCTTTCCATATCTATCCCTCTTCCACTTTGTGCTGACCTTCCCATTCTGTAGACTAATATTTGCCTTAGAAGACCTAGACTCTCAGAGGGGATAAATCTGCTTAGGAAAGGATCCTATGTTCTTTGAGAGCAGCCTGGTATACTTCTGGTTTAAATTAACAGTAATAAAATACATCTCTCTTGCATTCTGTTACAGGTAAATTACTGGTTTTTGTAATTACGCTATTAGGATAACAGTAATAGAATACATCCCTCCCACTCTCTGTGGTGGGCAAACTGCACTTACTTAATAACTTGATTATTGCTTTAGAGAAGGATGACTTTGGGGTTCGCACCACCTAGAATTTCAGCATCAGGATTTAGTAAAATGTGGGTCTGAGCATTTCATTATGGCTGAATATGGAGGTGGCTTGGTATAAGGCAATCTTCCAGTGGATAATATGGGAAAATGAGAACCCTGGGAATGTGGACTGAGTCTCTATGAATCTGAACACGGGGGCCATTAAAGTCTATTAGAACACTAGTGGCACATTGGCTACATAGTAGGAAATTAAGTACAACATTGCTAAAATTTGCAGGATGTATTTACTGAATATTGTGACCAAAAAGTGGTGTCAGACATCTTGGGAGACCAGAGAAATTGCACTAGGCACAAGTAATAGGCAATGGATTACAAGTGTGACTATTAGCTGGATCTTCAGCACAGCCCTGAAGAAACCTGCTGTAATTAATTATGAGCAAAAGTTGAGGATAATACTGGGGGTATCTGCTAGACTGGCAAAGATGGGAGACCTTAAGTAGTCACAGATGAAGGCAGTCTTCATAGTTTGGGAAGAGGCATGTGTATTCAGTTCAGCATCAATGGAGACAACCCTGCATACTGTTTATTTAGCACAAAGCTAATGAGCATTACTTTGGGCTTGTTAACAGATTAAAATCCATATCAAGTCAGTTCTAATTTTTTTTTTGTTGTTGAACAGCAAAAGGCTATCTCAGCCGGAGACATGAAATCAATTATTTCATGATAAATAGCAAACTGTCCAGTAGGACTTAATGTAGAAGAAATGGCAGATCCAGAGTCAGTGTAAGTGAATGGGAATTGCTTTATTTTTTTCACTAGGAATTGTATAAGCCCATGAATTTGTCTGTCATATTATCGGCAGAAGTGAAGCTCGTACCTGCTTGAAATTATAGTGTAACTGGTTTAATCAATTAAATCATTTAATGTAATGTAGGTTACAGTGAAAATAAAAGGTATATCTAGGTAAACCTTTCTTTGCTGTATAAGAATTGGAGAGATTTAACTCCCCAT